>CAJVQA010011664.1:0-10579 GCA_910591915.1 Cetraspora pellucida
TACTTACAATCTATAAATATATACAAATTATATAAATTTTAAATATAGTTATATATAATAATTATTATATAAATTTTATATATAATATTTTTATATAAAATTTATAATTATTTAAAATTTATATAAAAATTTTATTTAGAATTTGTTAATATATAAAAGTTATATAATTTTTTTTTATAACATTATATTTATATAAATATATATAAATTTCTATATAAATTTTATAAAAATATTACATAAATATTATTATATAAAACTTTTATATAATATTTTATATAAAATTTATATAAACTTGTAGATCTATATAGATTTTATAAAAAACAAACTTGCTGATGAGAATTAACAAAATGTTCTATATATTTTTTAAATAGGTTTTCCAACATGTAACTAGTATTAGTAAACCCTATTATGATACCCACAGGTGTGCTGTCCAAAAGACTTAGAATTATTTGTTTGCTTTTTTATACTAGTAATAGTGGTATGTATATATATTCTAGCAGCAGATATAGTTGGGCATGCAGAGATGTGATCATAGTTGCTACTATAAAAAACTTAATGAACCTAACCTGCTTCTTTTTTGGCAATTACTTTTTGAAATTTAAATTTAATAATAAAATTCATCTTATCTATATTTCAGATCTGATCAAAGTGAGTAAATATTTATTAATAATTTTTTAAGCTTATTAAAATGGTTATTTATAATAATAAAATTTGCTTTTTGGGCACATAATTTATTTAAAGCTTGCAGAACATAAAACAAAAGTTCAAGATGATTCCTTAAAAACCACTGCCACCATGCTTGATCTAGACTATTCTCATTAAAAGGATGTGTGTACCCATCTCTATAAACAATCTTTATTACATAATGATTCACATCAGACCTTGATAATTCAAAATCAAGTCTCTGCATATTCAAGCAATAGCCAACTAGTTGCTCTTCTTTGTGGTCTGTTAGAACTTTGTTAGAATATGAACAGTTAGGAGAACCATTATTTTAAATGGCTCATCTAAGAGTTGATTTTAGAATATCAAAGTCTCATATGACACTCCTTATGCTTGATGTCTTAGGGTTATTTGAGAAGTTATTTATAACTTAAGGGCTTCCTCAATAGCATTATTTTGAGTAGTTTTGTCTTTTTTAAACATCATGAATTTTTTAATTTTTACTTTATTTTTTATTAAAATTTTTAATTTTAATAAATTGTTCATTACAAGTATGAAGTAAATTGCAAGTTAAATGTAGATTAAATTCAGAGTAAATATTGCTATTATTTACATATAACTCAGTATAATTTTATTTGTTATATATTTGATCATGCAACTCCTCTAAAAAAATTAATCACTAATAAACACTGCAATTTAATTTGTAATTAAATTACACTAACAGTTATTGTAAATAAATAATTAATATGTAAAATACAAGTGGTTATACAAATTAATTGTGCTATGTCTATAAGTAATTATAATTATTTATACTGCACAGCACAGCTGCAATAAAAAAAAAAGTGATCTTTCAATTTAATTGTCCTTATTTGAATTTTAATCAAATGTATTACAATGAATCTGAATTTGATTCAAATTATTAAAAATTAGGATTAAAGCTTTATCTCAAACTTTATTTAATATTGATAGCTCTAATTCAAATTACATAGTATATTTATAATGCGTAACATTTGATCTAGTCCTATATATAAAAATATAAGCATTGTATGATAATTGTTTAATGAAAAAAAATTTTTATAAATGTATAGTACATGATTCTCTTCAAGATACTATATAAAAAGAATAATAATTATTTGAATAAAGATATCTCATAACTTAGCAATCAGAATTGTGCAATTTTGATACTAATCAATTTGTCTAACCAAGATAAATTGACTGATTCAAAATCATTGAATTTTAATCACTGAGTTATAAGATATCACAACTGTATCATAATTAATAGTGCATCACAATACCTATATCCACCTTATGTTTTAATTAATCTTTTTAATGTGTTAGCATTTCTGTTTTTTACTATTTTAAAAAAATATTTTCTTAATTTTGTTTTTTTTATAAATTCTAAAACCTAGTGATTTTCATTACTCTAAATTTTGATTCATCAATTTTTATAATAACTTTATTTTTTCTAATTTTTGTATCTTCTTTTATTAAACTATTTGCAATTATCTTTTTAAATAAGTATATAAATTTTGGTACAATGCCTTATTTATGTCTAGTAAACAATCTAATTGTTGTATATCTTGCTCTTAAAATTTATAAATATCTAATTAACAAAATTTTATTATATTTTAGTTTATGTTTATAAGAAATTGTATCTGAATAAACTAAATTGTCTTTTTTAAACAATTTGCATATATTTGTAGTTATACTATAACACTATTCAGTATAACTATAAATATCTGTAACTATAATATACTATAAATATTTTTACTTTACTATACAGTTAGACCCCTCTAAATGCTACCTCTCTAAATGCACATCTATGAAAAACCTCTCTAAATGCATGTCTTCTCTTGGGCCCAACTTATATTACACCTATAGATTTTTACCTTCCTAAATGCAATACCTCTCTAAATGCATGTTTTGCTAAATTTTTACATATGGTCTCATCACATTGCATTTAGAGAGGTCTGACTGTAATCATATTATATAAAATAATTTATATGTAATAACATAGAAAATAACTATAAAAATTAAATTATCAATAATTTATAAAATACAAGACTTTAACTTTTTGTTTAATTTAAAAAGAAAATTCAATTTAAAATTATATATTTTTTTAAAAAAATAACATTTCTAAGCTTTTATATTTGAAAAATATTTTTCTTGAAAAAAAGTGTATTGAATTATTTTTCAAACAGTAAATTTTAAAAAAATTAACTAAATACTCATATTGTAAATACAAGATTTTGTATTTTGCATTATATCATAAAATTTTTATTTATACAAATTGTAAAAAAGCATATTCAGTTTATATAGATACTATTTTTTATGATAACAAATTAAAATATAATAAAATTATGTTTATTAGATATTGTTAGTAAATTAAAACAATATTTATAATATTTAAATTGTTTACAGATTATGAAAAAAAAATTGTTACAAGATTTATTAAATTATTTAAAAATATAATTACAAAAAATTTAACAAAAAAAGATGAGAAATTAGGTAGTAATAAAGTTATTGTTGAGATTGATAAATCAAAATTTAAAAAAATAAAAATTAGTAGATAATTGGATTTGTAGAAAGAGCAAAATTAAGAAAATATTTCTTTAAAATAGTAAAAGATTAAAATAAAAATATATTACAAAAGTTAATTAAATCGCATATAAAATCTGAAACAAAATTATAAATACAAAATATGAGGCAAAAACTCTTTATATAAATCATTTTTATATAAAATAACTAAAAATTCATCAGTACTAAAATCATTAATATCTGGTTATTTTATAAAATAACAAACTTTGGCATCTTAAATAAACTTACTTAGCTCCTAATTTTATATATATTCTGAAAGTTTCATAGAGATAGCTCTCAAACTCACAGTTTAATACTGCAATAATAGTCTTTAGACTTTTAAACTTTTTCTTTAACTATTTCTTAACAATTAGCTTTACAATCTATTCTATAATTCTATATAAAGTTGTAGAGCTCACTTTTCTGATCAAAACAAGGTCTAAATGAACTCAATAAACCTAATATTAACAGAAATACCTTAAAAAATAATTTTAATTCTCTTGTAAACTCCTTAAAAAATTCTTTTTTCTTTACTTCCAATCTTTTTTTTCTTTTACATGATTTTGTGTAATAATAAATCATTACTACAATCATTTTTATAGTAACCAATTAATATTACTTAAAATAGTATACAATTTTTTATTGGTTTTTCTTCTTTTACTAATTTGATTTTGTATACTATTACAAGACTTTTTTGGGATATATAACTAAATTGTTATATTAAGCCACACTTGCCACACCAGCCACACCTTGTACTATATAGGGTATACAAAATTATTCTCAAGGTTACAGAAAGCTGCAGCAGTCACAGTAGGCACAGTATTACATCATACTTCTGTCAAGTCAACTCTTGCTATTATAAATCTTATATATTAAAAACTTTAACAGTTAATAACAAAAAATTTTACTAAGTAATATTAACTTTCATTCTTAAGTATACTTATAATATTTTTTTTTTTATCAAACAGAATGCCTACTTTGACTACCTAAGAGCCAGATCATTTTGATCTTGACTATTTTCATAACAAGTACAATGATCATTATAGTACAATGATTTAAGAAATACAACCTATATAACTTAAAGTAATGCTATTTGTATTTAACCTATCTAAATACCATATTGCTAAATCTCTTTACTACTTTAAAACTCCTATTTAACCTATTATTGTCTGCTGTTATTGCCAAAAATTTCATATTCTCTTTACTTTTAGTAAACTTAATATTCTATCTAGACAAGCAACTCCTTCTTCTTCTTCTTAAAAATTTATATATATAGATATTGACATCACACCTAAACAAGTTAAACAATTTAAAGAAATCATTTTTCAATCACTAATTGCAAAAACAACTACTGTTCCTTCTTTACTATTTTCTTTGAACTATTCCACAACTCAATAAAGAATTTTATCTAGTTTGAAACAAACTTTCCAAATTCAAGCACATTCTCATCACACACATACTTGATTTATTTGCCAAAATAAAAACATCTTATGTGCTTTTTTAGAAAATAGTACACACTTACTTTTTGACAAATCTATTCTTATCATTAAAGGATTTCAAGCACACTCTAAATGTATTTACAAACTCAAACTCAAACTTATTATTCAAACTAAAGCACTTACCTCTATACAAATTTAAACTGCTTTTGTAATCAAACTTATTACAATACTCAAAGAAGAAAAAATTTTAATTTTCAAAAAATTCTTAGAATTACTAAAACAAACACAACAAAAACAACAAAATCTATATCAAAAATAACCTATTACCAAGAACCCTCTTATTTTCAAACTTATATCTCTTATTTCTATTATAGATAAAACAAGTAATAATAAACAACAAGACCAAAAATGCAAATAAACAATGCTATAGTCAAGCAGCAAAATCTAAACTCAATCTATTATTTGACTGGCTAGCAAATTTTCCAGTCACTGATGAAATTCAAAATCATACAAAATTAGAAACTGAGATATCATATCAACTTTTTAACTTTCTTAAAGAACATTTATATAATTTTTATCTTGGTAAAGTCCTTAAAGAAGCCATAAAAACAAAATATAAACTTAAAGCTAGTTTCTATTTGTTGATAAGACAAATAGCTGGTACTAGACCAAAATTTCTTAATGACCTAATTCAAAAACACAACTCTAAAACAGATAAAGCTATAACAATTTTTTTCAATATTTTAGAAGAATGTCTTAAAAAATTTATTCATACATTTACAATCATCTTCTTTACCAAACTCAATTATCCTGAAATATTTGCTTCTTCTGCTACAATTTCACCAATTAAAACTAAAAACCAGTTACAATTTTGTCTTAATCTCGTTTATTTACATTTATATCTTTCTAATAACTATCAAGCAATCAATTATATAAAATTTATTGAAGATATCAAACTCAGATCTAAAAGGTTTAAGATAACATCTGAGATTATTGACTTTGACAAAGAACAACAATACATTTCTATTAAAATGGATAATCAATTCAATATCAAACTAAATTTTAATCTTTCAAAATCTTTTTTTCTTAATAAATATAATATACCATTACTTAAAAATTTACTTAGTCATTTTAATAAATAGTTTGAAAAAGCCTTTTTAGTATATAGCTAACAATTTTTCAATACAATTAACAAAACCAAAGTATCTAACTATCTTAAATATGAATTCAGATAATACTTTATTTCATACTTGAAAAATCTTCTACCAACTAATATTGAATTTATAAAACCAAATAATCTTCAAGAATAATGTTATAAAACTTTTAGATATGCTAATTATTATGCACTTACCTGTACAGACTCTAAATGTTCCTATCTTGAACTAACTGATACAAAAAAAAACAAAGAAAGCTGATACTAATTCAAAGAAAACCTTTATACCACAACCTACTTACAACTCATTTACACTTATTAAAAATATATTTGAAACATCTTACAAAACCTACCCCAAAGAAGATACTAAACATGAAATAAACCTTTTCTTAATACATCTATATTCTATATCAAAGGCAAACATGAAGCAATATTTACAAAACCAATCCTTACTTTGACTCTTGATAAACTAGCAACAAAGGCAGAAGAGTGTACTTGTTCTTCTAATACTGTTAAAACTAATTCTAAATGATGAGGTTTTTATTTTTATCAATACTTATCTATATACTATAACACTGTTACTCAAAATTACAATATTGACAAAATAGATAAACAACAGCCATTGAATTCCTTACAGCTAAACTTATCAATACAAATTTCCTAGCTTGAGTCATTGCATACTTTGATTGCATATGAGGCAACTCTCCAAATTATTTTGAAATAACTAAATTTTATAAAGAAAAGGTCTTATCAGAGACAGAAACAATCCTACATAACAAATTTAATAACAAATTTGAAATAACCATTCTAATTGAGAAGTTACTCTTTTTAAAAAATGAAAAAGAGGCTTCTTTTTAATAAAATCTTCTGTAGTACTCATAAAAGCAGCTACTACTTCTGGAATTATGATGTTCTTCATTAATAATAGGCTATTTCCAGAAGAGAATGATGTAAGTAGACAGGTGGTTAATCCATTTATGTGAAGAACCAAGTTAATGACAGCAAGACTCAATGTACAGAGCAGGCTATGGCACTCTTTGCAGCTGTGAGATCTGAGTATATGGTGAGCAAAACTACAGAAGAATCTTTTACTTCTTTGAATCTCATTTTATCATCAAACTTCAAGGAAGCATCACAAGAACCAATTTACAAAACATTATACAATCCAGACTTATGCTATAACCAATAGTTAGCACATTTAAATTCACCTCTACTTTTACATCTACAAACACTCAACTCATTCTTAAAACACATCTACCAATACAACTTTACACAATTCAATAATTTTAACTATGCACTAAGACTAGCAATTAAACTTAACTATAGTAAATATTATATACATCTACTATATATATCCCAATCTTTACCTGAGTACTTCTTTCTACAATTATCAGGTTATATCTACTACTTATCTATATCTATCTCCTCTAAATTCTCTTTAGTTAACAATAATACACTGAATACTAACTTAATTATAAAGAACAATAAATTAGATAACAATTACTTCCAAATAGTAGAAGCTATTTTAGAAGGCCATGCTGAAATTACTATAGCTAACCAATACTATGACAATATCTAATTTAATACTTATTACAACAAATTTTTATTTTATAACCACATATTACTACTTTCTTATTTTCAAACTATTATTACTTTTTTACAACATATCCACAGCTTTGGCTACTCATCTGATAACTTATATGGTTACACATTAACTATCTCTATTAAAAATGATCATAGCAAAGCTCATGTCTACTTTTCATCAGAACCCAAACCTCTACCTAATCACTTCATCTTACCAGTCCAAGCCATTTGACATTATTCAAATATCCAACTAAAATCAAACATATCAACATCAGCCTTTTCTATACTAGCACTCTCAGACCACTAGTTCTTCTCTACTTCTTACTTATTTTAAAGACCAGAACCTTCAGATTATTACAGCTTACTTTCATCTTCTTCCAATAATCTAACACAAACAAATGATCCAATAATCATATCCTACTAATCTCTATTTTTAAAGATATGTACACATAATGTAAAATAATATAATGAAGATTTTAAACAAAAAATCTAAGAAGACTACTGTCTATCTCACAATATAAACATTATTGGTATAACTGAAACAAAAATATCTCAAGATAATACAGCTATAAAATTACAAAAATCTTCTTATTATTTCTATTATTGGTCATATTGCAGTAACTCTAAAGCTGAACTGCAATCATGATACAAAACTATCTTAAACCTTACATATACAATATTTTTTAATTTCATGGTTATGTAATTGCAATTGATCTATTCTTCAAACATGATTTTAAATTTCATATTATATTAATCTACCTATTATATGATAATTCACAACTTAGATTTCTGGTTCAAAATACTATTATACAATGGATACAAGAAGCTGAATGTAAAAATATACTGCCTATTGTTATGGGAGACTTTAATGCAACTAATAACTCCCAATCTTTCTTCATCAAATCCAAACTTTTACATTTTTTATAGCATAATAACATGTATAACCTGGTCATTTATACTAATACTTCAATATCTATCTGGCATAGTAATTGATACAATAGCTGCATTGATTATATTTGGGTCAATGATTCTTTACTATACTACCTTATATATATACTACTGATAATTCAAATACTAGCACCTGTAGTAATCATAACATTCTTATTTCTATATAAGAATTCCTTTATGCTTTTACAGACAAACAAAGAGCCACTACTAATACCAAAAGAAGAATATTTCAATACAAAAATATGAATAATGAATTTTGACAAAACTTTATTAATCAAGTTTTATCTAATTTAAAATCAAATTACACTTCTTTCTCAACTTAGACAACTGTCTTTATTAAGACAACCTGGCACAAAATCCAAACTAGTATTATCTCTACTGCATATATACATATTTCAAATAAAAATTTACTATACTAACTTTCAATATATATTCTTCTTAAAAGCATCACAATTATACTTCTATCTTAAAAAACTTGGAAACATCATCAGACAAACCAAAGCCTCTATTTAGCAACAATCAGCTATATTTACTCAACACAATCAAATAATTTATGAACTTAACCTTTCTCATCTTCTTAATATTTCATTTATACCAAGTGATTATGCACTATTATCTGAATAGATCTTCTTAGCTAATACAGAATGGAAATTATTATATCATGCATGCAATTTAGAAAACATTAAAAACATTAGAGAACAAATTAATAATAACATAGCAAAAAGATGCTTTAAACTTCAACACAAACTTACATCAATGATTAACAGTATACTTAATTGACACTGTGACCCTATAAGATTTGACAACATCAAAACTGATACTGATATTATTACAGAAATTCTACTCATTAAACAAAATATTCAGAATCATTTTGATTAATAGACCTCTTCTTGCCATATTCAAAACAAATCTTTAACTTCTCTTGGTCAAATGAATATCAACTCAAAGTTGATATCAAATTTAATTGGTACCAACAGGCTCTTACTAACTTTATTAAAGAGGAAATTTCTACAATTCTAAATCAACTTTCTAACAACAAAGCCTATAGTCTATCAAGTATTAGCTATAAAATGCTAAAACATGCAGGCTCTATATTTATAACAGCTATAACTGTATTATTTAACAAATGTCTTGAACTAAAGTGCATACTCAAGCAATGAAAAGAAAAAAATATATTTCCAATATTCAAAAAACCTATATTTAATAACAACTTTACTAATACTAAACCTATTAGACTTCTTGAACATATTAAAAAACTTTATACAAAACTCTTTACTAATAGACTTAATAGTATTTTTACCTAACTTCCTATCCTATCTCTATACAACTATATTGCTCTTCCTGATAATAGTACATCAATTCTAATACATATCTTAAACAATACTATAGAAGATGCTTTCTGCAACTCTAAACAACTCTAACTACTATTACAAGACATGAGTAAGTTCTATAACTCTGTCAACCCTAATTTTTTTAAAAAATTCCTATTACTACAAATGCCCCAACATCTTATTAAAATCCTAACTGATCTTTTTACTAATCACCATAATCATGTTATAACCAACCTAAGATTTATAAACTCTTATACAGTTAAAAATTGAATTGATTAAGAAGAAACAATTACACTACTTTTTTGAAGAATTTACTATGACCTTCTTATTAGTAAAATTGCCAACTATTTTCATGAATACACCTTACATACCTCATGAAAAACTAACTACTCTTTACTCCAACTACAAACCTTACAAACCTCTATATCTGTACTGGCATATATAGATGATACCCTCTAAATAGCACAGTCCAAAAATAAACTTGAATTAATTACCAAAATAGTATTATTCTTCTATCACATGGCAGATATACAAATTAATTTAGCCAAATATATCCTAGTTTCTAATACATTATCTACTACTGAATTTTTCTTCTTTGATTCATTAATTAAACCTATTCTAGCTAACCAACTATTCAAATTCTTGAGCTGCTGGTTTATACTTAATGGATCTATATCCAAACAAAGCCAGGCAACCCAACTAATCAATATTACTAATACTAAAAAAATTACTAAAAAACAAATAGCATATATTATTAATACAGTAATTATACCAACTATTGAATACAGACTATACAATACTATTCTCTTACACTCTATATGCAATAGCATATTAGCCAAATACCTTACTATAGCTAAACATAAATCCAACTTATCCAGATCCTT
>CAJVQA010011665.1:0-10579 GCA_910591915.1 Cetraspora pellucida
AAAAGATCTTCCACTCAACCTTCATCACTTTAAAATTTGCTACAGCTTGATAGTTTTTAGTAAATTTTATTACAATATAAAAAAATTTTAAATTTTTTTGTATAAATGTAAAAGACCAAAATAGCATAGTAAAAAGTTAATCAAATTATTGAAATATATGTATTTTGTTCTTTCAAACAAATTTACTTAAGACATAAATATCAATTAACTTAGTAGAATTTGGACTTTTATATGTAGCTATGATCATAAATTAGTGAAATTACAGTATTTAATAACTTTTTATATTAGCTATCTGGCCAATAAAATTACTTCATATGCAAATAACCCAAATGACCAAATGACCTGGATCATTTATCCAAATGACTTGGTTATTTAAATTTTGGCAAATGACCAGGTCATTTACCATCTCTGGCTTTAACTAGTCTGATGGTACTATCGAAAGTTCATGCTACTTCTTTACTCATTATGCCTGGTGGTCTTATTGTGGGTTTGCACTGAAGTCTTATGCAATACTGGTAAATATTCCTCTATATATGTGTAATATTATACTTCGCATAGATGCCTAAGCTTCCAATGTCAGGAGAACCTGACTTGGTATATCTGGGTAACAGCCACATGAGAACAACTGATCGACAGAAGACAGTTACTGTAATACATATATAATTTCCAAATTTCATCATAGGTAAGATTTGAATCTTAGACCTGTCACTTGAAGGATGACAATCTAACCACTATACTAAGATCACCATCCTCTATAGACAAAAATATTTGCCGAACTTAATATAATATTTTAATATTAAAAATATTAGTTTTATAATCATATTCATATATCTTATTTATATATTTTATCTAATCTTATTTTTTCTAGTCTTTTAATATAACTGTATCTAGTAATATCTTGTTTTTCACATTTCTTATTTTTTTATTATTATATTATTTTTGAATTGATTTTATTTAGATTTATCTAATTCTTATAATATTTATCTTTAATATACTTATTATTAGTTTTTTTAAGGTTTTTTTAAATCGGATTTGCTTAGAACTGTAGATTGATAATATAGTAGTTAGTGTTTCTAGGTCTTAATTATAAGATTATAAGTTTAAGTTTAAAGAATAACAATAACAACTAAATAAGACATAATTTATTAACAAATAATATTAATATTGAGAGAGTTTAATTTAAAAATATATAATAGTAAAATTGAAAACTTTAAAATATATGAATAATTTAACTAATAGGTTATGTGAAGTTAGAGAATTGCAAATCAAAAAAATAGTAGGTTTTATATTATAAGATTAGGAATTCAAGATGTAATATAGCAGACTTAATAAAGTATAAATTATTTTATAAATTGGTAATATTCAAAACCAATATGCCATCTATTGATCTTTGTAGAATGATAACTCTAATCTTTAAGAAATATAACAGATATCTAAAAATCTTCAAAATAGTAAAGAAAGATAAAAAAAAATCTAGCTTGTTGTTATTAGTTTTTTATTATTTTTGCAAATATCTTAAATTTTAATATTATATAATTATTTAGTTTTGTATCTATTTTTAATAAAATGTTCTTTTCATTTTAAAAAAATTAACCAAAACTCTTTTCACTAATCCTTTGTTCTAAAAACAGACAAAACAAAAATAGTAGTAATGAATAAAAACTAACTTAGAAAACCTGTTCTGACAGCTTAAAGAAAAAGAAAGTAGACCAAAAACAACATTAAGTTTAATAGAAGCTCCTTTTTCTTTAAGTTAAATACAAAGTACAAAAGAATAATTAGTTTCTTTTCTTGAAATTTTTTTTAAAAATTTGGGAAATTGGCAGCATCCCAGATAGTAGATTAAATTAGATAGCACAAAAACATGTAAACAACAAAGTAAACAAACAATAGATCATATTTTCTTTTTGGTTAGGTAAATAGATTACAAGAAAACAACAATTATGCAATTAAACAACAACTGAAAAGCATGTAGCTCTTTTTAGAAAAATCTAGAAAAATACTACTAGTAGATATTAGTTGATTATCATTTAAGTGCAGATTAGAAAATGAGTGAATTACACAAGCAGAGGTTACTTAAGTTTATTTGGAGAACAGGTGAAAAAAATCTTAGTTACTTAGATAGCAATATGTTAATTAAAGCACTGAAAGATACAACACTACATAGTCCAAACAATATAGAACAAATAGCATACAGTATAACAATTAGTAATCTAAATGAAATTACAAAACAGGATCTGTTAATTTATAGTCAAGTTTTTGAAATGTTAAGGCAAATCGAAACTAGAAGTCTTGAAAAAATATTAATTGAAAAATAGACAATAAAAGCAAGAATAACACAACACAATCCAGAAGCAATTAATTATATAGCTAATATGAGTAGTTTAGCAATATTAAAGAAAAAAAAACAAAATAGAAGTAGAAAAAGAAGATGTAAACATTGGCATTTAACTAACTGGTCCAAAAAAGTGAAAACAAGAAGAATCTACAGTTGAAGCAACAGAAGAAAACAGTCAAAATATTATCAACACCATGGAAATTTTTATTATTGCTATAGAAGCTAGTATATCAAACTAAAACTACCAATCAACAAACCTAGAAAAGTCAGCTGTCAAAATTAGTAAAGATGAAAATAAAGATGAAAATAAAGATGAAAATAAAGATGAAAATAGTAGAATAGTTTTAAAGGCAGAATGCATAGAGCCAAATCAAGATAACTTTGATCTCTTCAATGGAAAAAAAAACACTAAAGACCAAAAAACAAACTCAAAGGAACTAATCAACTCAGCACTGTTAGAAGATAGTTTTTGGTCATAACAAAATAGATTATATAACAAAGAAAACTTATTTAAAGCAAAAATTTCAATATACAAAATTCTAGATAAAACAAAAGAGTACAGAATTAATTTTATAAAATAGGTACTTAGAAATAACAAACATATTAAAAAGATAAAAGAAAGTTTTCAAAATGAATATAATTGGATTATAGTAGACTTTGATTGTGAATATAATAGAAGAACAACAAGTAAGAAAGTATTAAGAAAAGAAGGTGATTGGTGTAAACTCATTCCTATAGAGACACAAAAAAACAAAGAAGTAGTCTTAGTTATAATATAAATAGAAGAAGGCAAACATAAATTTTAAAAACAGCACAGCTAAATGAACAGTACTAAATTCACAGAAAACTGAATTCAGATGACACTTTACAAAGCAAACAAGCTATACTAATTTATAACAAAAGAGAAAAGTAAAGATGAAGAACCCAAATTATTTAACTATATAGAATTTATCAGCAAATATTAGTTTTGAAAAAATTGAATTTATGTATAGAAGTATTAGAAATGCAAAAGTTGTAAGAATTAAAAGATCTCAGTTTAAAGTACTAGCAATAATTGAAACAATGATCAGAAAAAATACAGAAATGCCTTGGTTACTTCTATTGAACAACAACAAACTAGTATGAGTGACACAAGGTAAAGAAGATTATGAGCAAAAGAATAGACATAGTTGCTTTATAACAAAACTATTAGAAGTACCCAAAGGAGCTTCTGAAGTTCTCTTGCTAAGAAGTCTTAAAAATAAAAAAGCAAAATCAGTATTTATGCTAATTAATAGCAATGGTAATCCTAAAGGGTTTGCAATTGTCACTTTTGCAAACCAAGAAGATTTAGAATCAGCACAATCAAAACCATTCTGATACTATAATTACTCAATCTTTTGGGAAGATTTCAAAACAAGAAAAGCAACAAGAGAAAAAAGTAAACTATTAAGAAAAAAAAGTTGGATCAACAAAGAAGAGGACAGCCAAGAAATAAAATAAAAATATAGCACAAAGGATTTGAACAAGAATTCTAGAACTAATCAAGAAAAAAAATACAAAGAATTATCAAGAAAGAAAAGAAAACTATCAACTGAAGACTTGCTATTAGAAATTATTAGCAGACTAAACAAACTAAAAGTACAGCATGATGCAAATCTCAAGTTAGCAAGCTCTAGTCTTGCAAATAATTCCTAAAAATTATCAAGGTTAAACCAACAATCTCAAATATAGAGCCAAGCTCCTCATCACAAAATAAAAGAAAAAAAACTAACTCAACACAAAGAAATGTTCTATATTTGGACAAAAAAACAAAAAATAATAAAAAGGAGTTACTAGAGATAAGAAGAATATATATAAACAAAAGAATTGAATTGAATTTGGCAACACACAATATTAATAGGCTTAAATCAAATAGCCAAAAATTAGAATCACTATACAATTGGTTAACAAACAATAAACTAAACATAGTAGGTCTAGCAAAAATAAACATTTCAGTTAAAGAAGGTTTTTTTTTAAGAAAGAATTTAGAAGGATACAAAAGCATCTGGTCAAGTGCAAATCTTGATAAAAAAAAAGATTTAAGAGTAGGATTATTAATTAACTGAAAATAGAAAAAATACTTAGGCCATATAAAAAGAATAATGAATATATGATTTCTGCTAGCTTCTTCTTTAAGCAGGTAGAAATTATAATTATAATAGCCTTCAAATAATAAAAAAGAAAGAAAAATAATTCAGAAGTCAATAATTAACAAATATGTTAAAAAACTGCCAAGAATACAAATAGTAGTTATGGGTAACTTTAATGCAATAATAAATTTAAACTTAGACAGATTAATAAATCTAAAAAAAAAACAAATAAAGCCAGATCCATTACTTAGCTGGCTAGAAAGACAAGAGTTTAGTGATACATTTAGAGTAATTAATCCAAATACAAGAGAGTTCTCATGGTCTGAACATGGATTAGAATCAAGAATTAATTATATTTGGGTTACAGAAGAGTTAGCAGATGGTCTTTATAAAGCAGAAATTCAAGAAATAGACATTTGTACAAATAGTGACCACAAGGCAGTTATAGCAAAAATGAAATTAAACCACTTAATTACACTATACAGTGCAGCAAAAATAAGAAAAGAAAATCATAAAAGAACAGTCTTTTTTTATGATAAAGCAACCAAAGAAGACTAGAAAAAGTATAGACAGGAGCTTGATTCAGTATTAGAAAAGAAAATTAGTATTCAAGATTTGCAATAGTTTTTATAAACAAATGATTAGCAATAGCATTATTGCAACAGTAAGAAAACATATTTCAAAAAGAAAAATTTCTAATACCTTAAATAGAAAAAAAAAGAAAACAAAAAAATCTCAACTAGACAAAATGCTTACACAATTGAAAAAATAAATTAGTATAGAAAAAATAAATATCAAACTAGGGTTTTTAGAAGATAACATAGATAAGCTAAATGAAGAAATCAGATTTATCAATAAGTGTCATGAAACTTATATAGACTTAGCACAATTATAAACATATGAGCTTATTGAAGATCTAAAAAATTAGTGAAGAATACTTCAAGCAAGAAGAATCAGCAAACTAGAAGGTCAAAAAAGAAAAGAAATAAAAGACAATATAGAAAGAAGATGCCAAATGATCAATGAAAAACAAGACAAAATGCTAGTAAGCCTTCTAGACAAATTAATAAAAAAATTCAACTAAACAGACTCATTAAGAAAAAAGAAGAACAAAGAAGCCTAATTATTAAACTAGCAAAAGTGCTTATAAAAACAAAAGAACACTATCAAAATCAATTTAGACCATGTTATTTTAATCAAAATATATGTAAAGAAAGATGAGAAAAAATATACAAGCTAAAAAAGTTTATCAAAAAAGAATAGTACAAAGATCTTAACCAAAATATCTCTAAAGAAGAATAGAATAAAATGATTTAAGAACTTAAAAAAAAAATAGCATCAAAAATCTCAGACATCACATATATGCTAATCCAAGCAAAACACATAAAATTTTTAAAATATTTCTAAAATTTGTATCAAATTAGGGTCAATTTCAAAAAAGTGAAAAATATCACAAATCTACCTGATTTCAAAAAAGGTGAATGACACTACAATCTCAGTAATGTTAAACCAATAGCTCTACTAAAAACATTTCAAAAATGTACAACAAAGATTCTAACCTAAAGATAGCCAGAATATTTTGCCAAAAAAATATTCTCAAAGGTCCAAACTTTGCAGGACTGCCAGGAAATTCAACAGAAGAGCCAGTGCATATTATAAACATGTTAATAGAAGATGCAAAAGAAAACAATAAGAAGCTTTGGTTAGTCTTTTAAGACATAAAAAAGGCTTTCAATTCAATATCATTAACAGCCTTAAAGGCAGCCATAAAAAAAATTAAACTTCCAAAAATAACAATCAAAATAATCTTGAATCTTTTTTAAGGCAGACAATCTAGAATAATTATACACTGGAGTCATATAGAAGCATTTGTAATAAATAATGAAATAGAGCAGAATGAGGTGCTTTTACCTTTAGTATGAAGAATTTTTTATGATCCTTTGCTTGAGAAAATCCAAAAAGACCCAAACCTAGGCTATATAATAGAGGTCTTAAACTCATATAACAAAAGCTTAAACTATTCAACAAAACAAGCTGAAGACAAGTAGTAGTAGCTTTTGCAAATAATACAACACAGATAGCAAGTAGTCGAGAGCAAATAGAGCAGACATTACAAATTGCAGAAGAGTTTTTTGAATTAAATAATATTCAAATAAATAGAAAAAAATCAAAGCTAATAATCACAAATCCAAATGAACCTAAAGAAAATAGAAAGATCAAACTTAGTAATGAATAGATATATGAAGAAGAAAAGACTAAAATCACAAGATTTTTAGGAATTTGACTTAATAGCAAACTTAATGGAAACCAAATCAAGTTAAGAGTAAAAGAATTAGTACATTCAACAACAAGACTTTTAAATACTAAAAAAATAACAAGCATACAAGTATTATATATAAACAATATGTATATAGTGCCAAAGTTAACTTATATACTTCAAATAACAAAATTGTCTAAAAGAATAATAGAAACTATTTAAAGTCCAATAATAGGTTTAGCCAAGCACAAACTAGGAATCACAAGAACAGTAAACAATAGCATAATTATATATAAAAATATGAGCAATTGCAATGCACTATAGAATCAACTGGTAACAAAACAAATTACAGGTTTATATACAAGACTTAATTCAATTAGGCCAAAAAAGATACTTACAAAAATTAGAGTAAACCAAGGCCTTCTGCTTATAGGCACAACAGAAAAGAATTGGCATAAAATCATACCAAAAGTATGTAGCAATTTATAGAAAAACAATCTAGCATATCAAACAATATTGAAAACAAAGAATTTGCAAATAGCATTCCAATTCAACAATATAAACATTAAGAAGAAAAATAAAGAATTAAGAATTGCAGAAGTACTAAAAAACAAACTTACTCTTCAGACAGCTCTAGTGCTAAAAAGACTTAATATAACTTCAATAAATTAGCTTATTAACAAAGCAAAAGACAAAATAATCTCTTGGCACTAATTTAAATTATTAATAAAAGAATCAAGCAAAGGTAGAACAGCTAGCTGGTTTAAAAAAATAGAAGAAATGATATTAGAAGACAAGAATAATAGACAATTAAAACCTGAATATGTATTATCAAATAGAAACAAAAAAGCACTCCAAACACTACTTAATAGTTGCTCAAGAAACAACAGAAAAAAAGAATAGATAGTGCTAAAATCAATAAAAAGAAAAGAAGCCAATAAGTTGTCAATAAGAAAAGTAGTTACAAACATACTAAAAAAAGTACTTACAGAATACTGGTAAATCAAATTGGTTGAAAGCAAAACAAACCAAGTTCTTAAAAAATATAAAGAATGTAGTCTTGATTATATAGAAGAACCAAAAAGTTGTAAAAAATGAAGTTACAGAGAAGAAGTTCAAAGTTCATTATTAAGATTTATTAGAAAAAGTGAAAACCTACTACTTACAATAGACAAAGAAATAATATATAGTCAGTAGCAAGAAAATAGAACTAAAATAAATAAGTCAGAAGTATAGCTTAAAGATATAATATATCATGATTTGAACACAGAATTGATCAAAAAACAGTAGCTAAACAAAGAAATAAAAGAACTTCTTATTTCTAAGAACCAAAAAAACCAATTAAATCCAGATAAAGAACTTATCTTCTATACAAACAGTTTATTCAAGAAAGTAGCAACAAACAATGCTCCAAATATTGACTATATGAAAGCAAGCTGAATACAAGTTGATGCAGAAAAAGGAAAAATAATTAATGAAGATGCTATAGGTGCCCAAAATTGGCACTCATTAACAAAATCAGAACTGTTAGCGATTTGGTTAGTAATCTTAATAGCATCAAAAAAAAGAAGATTTAAGATTTATACAGATAGTACAGCAGCAATATCAGGTCTTAAAAGAGAAAAAAAGCTAAAAAAAAGCAGACAATGAATCAAAAAAAAGAACTATGATTAAAAAAAAGTATAATAAAGTTACTCGAATTAAAAGAGATAGAGTTAGAATTAGTTAAAGTTAAGGGACATAGTGATAACAAATAGAATACTAGAGTAGATAAAATAGCATAAAAAAGAAGTAGTATAGAAAATAGAGATATGATTATAGTAATGCCACCACTCAGTTCAAACGTATCACTTTGTTGAAAAAAAACAATTATAGAAGGGCCAACAAAATAATTTGTTAAAGACATCTTAGATTTTAAAGTTGGTTCAGGATAGCAATTTATATTAACTATTCAAAATTTAGAACCAAATAAAGAAAAAGAAGAGCATAACTAGTCACTACTATGGAAAAAAGTTAGAAGTCAAAGTGGAGTTAGATGTTCAAATATGAAGAAGAATAAAGAAATCACAACACTAATCAAATGCATTAATGAAAAACTACTAGTACTAAAAACTCTAATGAAAAGACATCCAAATATATATAAAAAGCTATATTGCATTCTATATAATGAAGACCAAGAAGAAACCAAGAACACTTAGCTATTTATAAAGGTCATGAATAAGTTTGGGCCATTACAAAAAACTCAGCTATTAATTTGGCCTAGTTAGTGCTCTCAGAAAGAACTCAGAAGAAAACAAGCAAATTGGAACTAATAGAAATCTTATAGAAAAACTCAGCAGAAAGAAAAAAAGAATATAGATCCAAAAGCATAAAAGGGCTAATTCAAGAAAAAGCCAAAATAACAATACAAAGCCTTACACAAACTTTAAAAGAAGCTAAAGAGTTTATAACAATATGGACAAATACAGCATAAAATGGTTTCTTTGAAAATATATAAAAAAAACATTATGAAGCAGTTACTGACTAGGAAAAAGCAAATGAAATTAGCTCTGCAGACAAAAAAAAGAAAGAAGGCATTCCAAAAAGTAATACTGTAAGAAATCTGATAAAAAGAGTAGATGAAGGAGTTTTAGAGAAGGATCAAGACTAAGTTGTAAAAAAAAAGAAAAAAGAAGAAAAAGAAAAAATACAAAGTTCTTGGTTAGGTTCGGTCAAAGATTATATAGAAAGGAAGATAAGACCATTCTTTTATAGTTCTAATGGCTAGATTGGTATAGCCCTCTAGTCAGATTAACATCTGACCAGTATAGCAGACTGCTTCTGAGCACTCATAGAAACAGTCAAAAGATGTCAAGCCAGAATTTAAGTCAACATTGTACAAAATTATGTATATAAAACTTTTAATAAAAGTGATCAGCAAGGTTGCCAAAGATATTAAAAAAAAATAAAATAAAATAAAATATTCTTTTTACAATGAGAATTAGAATTTATTATATTTTTACAAATTAAACAATTTTTGTTTTTAAAAAATAATTTTATTTAAATTATTATAAACAAAAATAATTTTATTTAGATTATTATAAACAACAATAATTTTATTTAAATTATTATAAACAAAACTAATTTTATTTAGATTATTATAAACAACAATAATTTTATTTAAATTATTATAAACAAAAATAATTTTATTTAGATTATTATAAACATAAAAATTTTTAAAAAGTTTTTTATATAAAAATTAAAGCTAGCTATATATGTATTTTTAATATCTAATTTAAGTAGTTTATTTATATATTACTATAGATTTTATACTAAATATTATATATATTTGCAAGTTATTATAAGTTTTGTTTATTTATATTTTCTGTATATACAATTTAACTTATATTACAGTTTTTTTTTTTTTTTGGTATTAAGATGACCTCTTTGGTTTTTTGACTTTTATTAATCATTTATTAGTATTGTAGTTCAATGAACCACTACAGAAGAGTGTATAATTGGCTACATGTATAACTTTTCTATATTACCTATTTAAGGAGTCTGCCTGAAGGTTCCTCACCAATTGCCGTATCTAACACCCCTGCTTGGGTGTTCTACTTTAAACCCTCTGAACCTGTAATCTGTGTTAATATCATTGATCATCTCAGATATATCAGATCATCATTCTCAATCTTAGGACTAATTTATCCTCAAGGTAAACCCCCCAGAGTCTTCTGTACCCATTTTTATAACTGATCTAGATATCATTATGGCAGAACCAACACTTGCAGTTAGGACTAACCATTAAACCACTATGCCCTTAACTTTAACTAATTCTAACTCTATCTCTTTTAATTCGAGTAACTTTATTATACTTTTTTTTAATCATAGTTC
>CAJVQA010011666.1:0-10579 GCA_910591915.1 Cetraspora pellucida
CCCATTTTTACAGCTGACCTAGGTATCGCTATGGCAAAACCAACACTTGTGGTCAGGGCTAACCATTAAACCGCTATGCCCTTGTAGAGTTCACTTAGACCTCAGCATCTACTTTATAGCATAACCCCAATACTTTAATATATCCCTGCCTTTTGTTCAGCCTTTTTATCAAACTTCCAATTCAGATAGTCCATGTAGGACTATGACCAGTCTATCAGTATATCGGGTCAGCCTGATATCCTTTTTCTCTAGTTCATTCTGATGGCCTAGTTGGTGGTACCTCCGAGCCTTTCAACTCAGAGGTTCTGCCTGTCCAGCTACTATAACCAGGTACTACGACCTTGGTATCCGTTTCCCTAAGCCAGCCTTTACAGTAAAGTCATTAAAAATCCAGCTACCTCTCTACTCAGATCTTTCTAAATAGACTTCTTATTACCCAATTTCAACAGATTTACATGGCCACAAGAACTTATTTAGTATTTGCACCACCTGATTTGTTAGTTTGCATTCTTCTGTGTAATGCCATACTTACACAGATGCCCTATGATCTGCCAGTCATGCTGGTGTGACTGCCATTACAAGTATCCTAATCCAATTATTAGTAACAGTTGCCATAATATGAATATTTCATAGGTGATTATCCAAATTTTCACTGTCGATGGGATTTGAACACTCAACCTACCACTTGGGGGTTGACAACCTGACCATTTCACTAGGTCGCCACTAAAGTTGCACCCCAAACTTGTTAGTTTGGGATTAGATAGAAACCCAAATAGTATTTACTAGATTTCATAAAATATTCTTAATTTTTCATAATGTTAAACACTTTTGATATGTAATTTATATTTTGACTAAGAATTCCAAATTTTTAATATGTAAAAACTGGGTTTGGAATTTATTCCAAATAAAAAATGCAAATCAGATCGATGGTTATGCAAACTTTACCTAATCTAATAGATGGTTACACAAATTTTACACAAATTTTACTTAATCTAATCAAAGGTAAAAGTTTATCTTTTATAATTGAGCCCACTGTCATGATTACAGTGTATCAACTTATTAAAAATGTTTTTTTATATTCAAGTTTTAACAGTCTTATGACAAGATTTTGTACAGTTTATTCATAATTCAAACAGAGTTACAATGATCATATGTGATCAAGGTTAATCAATGATAGGAAGATTATATAATAGTATACATATTTAATGTATCTATTTAATCTAACATATTGCTCTGTTCAATATATCCTATTTAGTCATTATCTACAAATTGTTCTTATATTGGGTATGTTGGACATATAATGGTTTTATCTCGTCCAATATGTTGAGTTATATTCAATTGAAGATATAAAAAAAATGATTCTTACTATTTTTATTCAAGCAGAAAAAAAAAACTTGAATAAATTCAAAATACAAGATGAATGTACATAATATTATTCATACAAATTATTATTACCTAATGCATCCTGAACTAATGACATATATTCAAATGCTATATTTGTTTCTTCTCTATTGAACAATGTAATTTCTTTTTGATTATTATTTGTTCCAAATACCAAATCTGATAGATCTACTAAATCTTGAAGAGCCATTGTAATATCATTTGCTGTGAGGTTTACTATTTCTAATTTATCTTTATTTTTATTATTTAATTCAACATTATTCATTTCTGCAAAGATTGTTTCATTTAATACACTATTATATAATTCTATCTTCACACAATTATTATCATAAAATTTCAATTCTTTTTTAAAGTTTAATATATAAAAGAAGTAGATCTGCATCATACTTTCTAATCTTGGAACTTGAAGCCATATATGACATTCTTCACTGAACCACTTTAAAATAAAAAAAATTTGTTTACAGCTGGCTTGAAAGGGTATGATTGCAAATATAGTTTTTGCTAGTTCTTGCAAGTAGTTATATTTATCTTCAACAACTTTCCACCATGTTGCAGGCATTAAATTGAAAGAAAACTCAATATCTCAGGGTGTAACTTTTGCTTTGTAGTTTATTAATTGACTTACTAATTCATAACATTCTTTTTTATTATAATGCATATCTTTATAATAACTAACTGCCAATTCACAAATATTACAGAACTTTCTTTTTAAACCATTATTTTTGTAGTTTGGATGAAGGAAATAAGTTAAAAGGTATGGAGAAATGTCAAATTGTTCATATCAAGCATTGAATACAGCAATAGCAAGAGCACAAAGATCATTACTGATGGGTATTTTCTTAAGAGCAATAGCTATTTGAACTATTCCTATAAAACAATCAGCCAAAGTTGCTATAGACTTTCAAGCAAATTGATTACTCGTTTGATCAGTTCAAAAATTAAAGCAATTCTTTTGCACAAAGGATAGAAACTATCATTTTTATCAAATGCAATTTTAAATACTCTTTGTTGGTAAATATATTTAGTTGTTTTTCAAGAATCTAAAATAATAATTATAATAATTACATTATTATTATTATTAAAGGCATGTTATTATATGAGTGCTGCCAAATGAAAACCTGACTTTAAGTCAGATTTTTATTTGACAATACTTATACTCTATTTTAAGACTGAATTATTAAAGAATAGAGTTTATTTGGCATTGTTAAATAACAAAATTTAATTTATTAACCTTATCAATTGCAGGCTTAACGTGAATAATAGAATTCATTGTATCATAAATAGATTCCCAGCATGTTTCGCTATATGTCTCTAATGAACCACCTTTAATATTCATAGATAAAACAGTATCCCATAAAAGACAGTTTGCTAAATGTGATTTTTGAAAAAATAAAACTAGCATATTAGCTTTTTTTAAAACATTTTTAACTAATGTTGTTTTTACAAAATCTGCTACTAACAGGTTCAATGCATAAGCAATACAATGGACATTTAAGATATAAGAATAATTGTGATAGATAGTTTGTCATGCAATGTGTACATTAGATCCATTATTAGTTACAATTGCCACAAAACAGTAAGGACCTATTTTTTCAATAATATCTGAAATTTTATTGGCAATAAAATTTTCTGTTTGATGCTCTTCTGAATAATCAGCTAGAGCATAAAGATATTCTTGATAGCTTGAAGTTGCAATTATATAGTTATAAAGTAAATCATCCCTTGGTAAGGTTCAGCCATTCAGTGCTATAAATAAAATAAATATTTATTACTATACTAATTAAAGTTTAATTTAACTATAGATCAGAACTTCTTATGATGGACTTAATGAAGCAGAAGTCAACTCATGATAAAGGTGTTATGAACCTTCAGGATAGCAAAAGGAGGAAAAAAACAGATTAATTTAATTATATTTACTTACATAAAGTTAAATTTTCTTTTTTTTATAAGTTTGCTTTCAACTTAACAACAATTTGTGCAATTTCTCTATCAAATATTGAGCCTGAAAGTGCATCCTTATGTGGTGATGTATAACTAGGTTGTAAAAGATTTAAAAAATCTTGAAAATACAGATTATCGATGATAGCAAAGGGAATTCTACAATATACAAAAGCTTTAAGCAGTGCTTTTGTAATGTCTGTGAATTGTTGAGAGGATAATTTATTAATAGATTAAAAGTATGAAGTGATTAATTGATTAGACCTTTTGACTTTTTTTTTATTATAAATTTCTTTATTCTTATTATTTACTTTTTCACCTCTTTTAGCAACTTCAATTAACCATTTTCTTTTAATATTATCAGGTACTGGACCTTTACAATAAAGCTTCCATAATAGAAAGTTTTCCATATTGTCATTTGCCTTTATTACAATAATGGCAACTTGCTCCAAAATGCCTGTGCCCATCTTCTTTACCTTCATTATAATCATTCAAGATAGGCATTTTTGGTCTACTCCCTTTGCTTTTTTTGATCTTATATTTTGTAGGAATAAAGATAATTTCAGATAGTTGGGAACTAGAAGATTCATTTATATGCATAGTTGTTTTTTTCATAATAACTGTTATTTTTTTATTTATTTTTTTTTGTTTTGCAAATTGTAAATTACATGAAACAAGAATACTAAGGTTATGTTTATATATTTGTTAAGTTATTTTTTTTACATTTGAACAATTAAGGTTCTTAATGCATATCAAGATATATGTATACAACATGCATAATGCATTATCATAAGATACTAATATTACTTTACTATAACAGAGACAGTGCCTAATCCAAAGTAAATCTTTCTTGATGGTGATCAATTACAAATTAAATTATTTATGTTGGGTTCAATTGTGATAAATATATATATAATATTAATGGTCTTTGCTGTTTTGCTTTACAGTATTCATACAGGTTTTTGTTTAGCAAACGCATATAGCTTTTTTTTTTGTGTATGAATTTTAGATCAAAGATAATCTAGTGTAAAAACTAAAGCCATTTACATTAAGGTAAGAAATCTTTAAAGATTTATATGGTTTGATGTTAGTAGTTTTATTATTACTTTATTTTTTTTTTTTTTGTAAACAAAAAAAGGATTATAAAAGTTTGATCACAAATTTTATCTAACATTGTTAGTTTTTTTTTAAATATTACATCAATGTAGATTAGATCTGTCACAAATTTTGAAATGCAATTAGCATCAGTTTTGTGTATCCTTGATTAAATTAGTCTGAAGTATTCTTGTAATAATTAAATACAGTAGCATAGTTCAGAATTAATAATAGAATAATCTCAATGATCATATGAACAAGCTTGAGAAATCAGCTATTGATATAATGTTAATGAATCTTAAAGTTACAAAATCAAGTATAATTGTTTACCAAATGTGGTAAATAATTCAAATACTGACCTTGATCAAATCTAGTCTTATTAGAGCATTAAATTAAAAAACACCTGAGAAAAATATTAATTGCATAAATATATTATACTAGCTAAATTGTAGTTAATTATTTGATAATCATCTATTTCTATAGCTAAGAAAGAAAATAGTTACATATTATACATATTAATTAATGGGTTTTATATTAAGGCAAATCGAATTAATATTATTAATGAATGCAAGAAAATTTATTAAAGTCATAACAATTCTGGGTTATAAACACATTTAGAATAAATTAAAATTAGCTAGCAGATTTAAATAACAGGTTTAAGAGAAATTTAATTTTTAAGTTTGGATTTTTTTTCTCTTAATTATATACAACATAGTCTCATAATGTGCAAATAAATTCAATTTTTTAATAAAATTTTATTTGGCTGTATAATCCTGTTAAAGTTGAATTGTGCTATTTTAATATCAATTTAACAAATTTGATTGGTTTTTGAGTTTGACATTGTTGAATAAAATAGAACATGTGTTTGGGTTTTAGTTATAGACTCAAATTAAGTAGAAATCCTGATTCCCAAACCCAAAATATGTAGTAATGTCATTTTTAAAAAAGAGGTTTGGGCCACAATCCTAGTCACTACACCTCCAATTTATTATATTTTAATTAAATATTTTTTTTTATTAATTTACAAATTTATAAAAAATATTTAAATTATATAGTCTTTAATTTATAATATTTTTTTTTATTATGTAAACTATATTTTGTTTATTAAGTAAAAATGTTCATTATATTATTTTATATATAAGATAAAAATTTTTAAAATTTAAAAAAATTTTTATCAGAATAATTTATAAATAAGTACTTGTAAATATAAAAAATATAGTGATTTTTTATATAAAATATACTTATATAGCAAGTTTATAAAATTAATAATTAATATATTTTTAAATAATATAAATATAAAATATATATTAAGAGATTTATTTTATATATATAAATATAAATAAAATTTTTAAATTCTAAAAAAATTTTATAATTTCTAACTTTTTTTTTTTTTTTTTTATAGTTAAAGTCTCTATCTTGAAGATGTAATATTTTATTTAAGTTTTGTTAGAAAATAGGTACCTCCAAGAGCTCCTTTATATTGGAAGTTACAACTAGCTACACATGCACTTTTGGTGCCTAATTTAAGTAGTCCACTTATATATTACTATATAAGTTTTACACTAGTTGTCATATCTGCAAACCAACTAGGAGTTTTGCCTATTTAAACTCTCTACATATGCAATTTTCCTTGTATCATGAGAACATCTCAAGGCTACACCCATTCAAGTTCTTGATGCTTATTGCTACCTTTAGGACTACTTTATCCTCAATAGAAAACTTACTAGAGCCTTTATATTCCACACATATAAACCTAGTTTTATGCAACATGCTATAGTTATCTAATACTTGCAGTCACAGGAGTTACCTGTTTAACTACTACATTACACTATTTCTATCCTTATAAAGTTTACTAGAACCTCAGTACTTATCTTCCTAGCATCTTTTTCATCATTCCCTATTAGCTGCAACTCAGAACTGTTGGTCTCATTTCAGACTACCAATCCAAATAGCCTGGTATAGTATACTTATATATTCTTTTCCTTTAGTGAATCTGGCAGCCTGGTTGGTTATGTGCTTCTCTACATATATTTAATGTTTGGTTTTAATCTTCAGCTCTTATGAAGATGTTTTATGGGCTTCAACTGGTCTGATGGTACCATTAAAAGTTCATGCTATCTCTTTACTTAGGAATTTTCAAGTAGGTTTCTGTTATCTTAGTTTCTTAGTCTTCTATGCCTGATGGTCTTATTATGGGTTTGCACTGAAGTCTCATGTAATACCGGTAACCATTCCTCTATATACATATAACATTACACTTTGTATAAATGCCTGAGCTTCCAATGTTAAGAGGACCTGACTTGGTGTACCTGGATAACAGTCACATGAGGCCAACTGATTGACAGAAGACAGTTACCATAATGCAGATATAATTTCTAAATTTCATTGTAGGTGGAATTTGAACCTTAAACCTGCCACTTGGAGGATGACAACCCAATCACTACACTAGGAACACCATTCTTCATTCCTAACTTTTTTATATATAAGTATTATTAATTTTACTATATAAAATTACTAATTTTTTATATAGTAAATTAATTTAAATAGGTAATTTTCTTTTTATTATAACTTTTTTTTTTACATAATAATTATAGTTGAAATTTTGCAAGTTTATACATCAAGGTTACATCAAGGTACTTGCATAGTAGCACAAAAAATACTCAATTATAATTGGTTAATTTAGAAATATATCAAAAATTTTTAATTTTTTAATTTTTTTTAAAAAAATTAACTAACTTTGAGATTTTTTTAAATAATATGTAATCAAAAATTAATTTAATTTTTTTTTATAAATATATTCTATAAATCTTCAAATATTAAATATATTTATTTAATTGCAAATTAATATGTAAAATTTTGTGTAATTACATTTTTTAATTCAAATGTATCAAGTTAATGTATCATGCTTAATAAGACGATCAATAATATAAATAACCTGTTTATTAATTATTTTAGCAAATTTGATGTTATTTAAATTAGAGGTAATGTCTTTGATAAGAAATTTTTTTATAAGTTGAAGAGATGGGTCTTGGGTAAGCTATGTTTCTAAGTGTCTAATTATTGATTTTTGTTAAATATTTGATATATTCTTTTCTTGAAATATTATATTAGCATTAGGATCTAAATTATTAGTTACTAGTATTGATTTGTAAGGGTTGACTTTGATGTTAGTATAAGAAAGAAAGAAGTTAATTGTTTTTAATATGTTTTGTAACTCTTGTTTATCTTTGGCTATTTATATTGTATCATCCATATATGCTACTACAGAAGTATGTATTGATATAATAGAAGAATATATGTGAGTATTAAGTTGATATTCTTAATATGTTGTATAATATGATTGATAAGTGGATCATAGTAGATTCTCTATAGAATTGGAGAAAAAATGTCTCTCTGATTGATTCCATCTTGTATGATATAAGGTTGTATTAGTTCAATACTTGTAATAACAGAATTTTGTCTGTTGTTAAGAAGATTATTTAATAAATTTATAATTAAGGAAGGAATATAGATTTGTTAAAGTATTTTAATTAGTAGAGAGATGTGTACTATATTGTAGACTTTGGACATATCTTGTGCTAAGATCTAGTATTTGTTTTTTGTTATATTAGCATGTTCTATTATATGAAAAATAGGTTGAATAAGTTAAAAAGTAAATATAAATAGAAGTGCAATGTTGTTGTTTGAATTTAAGATTAGGTGTTGAGTAAAAATTTTATTTAATTGTTAAG
This sequence comes from Cetraspora pellucida, assembly GCA_910591915.1. Taxonomy (NCBI): domain Eukaryota; kingdom Fungi; phylum Glomeromycota; class Glomeromycetes; order Diversisporales; family Gigasporaceae; genus Cetraspora; species Cetraspora pellucida. Next base: position 8,166 of record CAJVQA010011666.1, read on the forward strand.
TAATTATTTTAGTAAAAATTTTTTGAATATGTTCAATTAGTATGATCAATTAAGTATATAAGAGGTTGTTGTTGTAGTATTGTTTTTTTAAGATAGTTTATATGTTTGCATATTTCTATCTACTTGATATTTTTTTGATTATCAAATATGTATTAAAGATCTAAAAGAGAATTTGTTTTGCTAATATTAGTAGATGTTGAATCATTTTATTAAATATTCCTAAAGGACCAGTAGCTTTGTATAGTGGTGATGATGTTATAGTCTTTATTAATTTAAGAATTAATATTAGTTATAATAAGTTATTGTATATATTGAAGTTGACATGTAGTAAAAATTAAAGAAAATAAATCCATTTATGTTCAAAATTAGGATTTGTTGGGTTGTGTTTAGTCCAGTTGTTAAAGTGCTTTTTTGTTGCTTGTTTTATTTCTTCTAGATTATTAATTATTCTGTCTAATGTTATATTTTTGTCAAAAGAAACTTGATTCTGATTATGTTTAAATATACTGTTTATCATGTATAATATATTTGATTTCATGTTATTATATCTTTATTGTATATAGAAATTTATTTTTTTTATTTGTGCATTTTGGATTTTTAGATTGCAAACTTTCTATAAGGTTTTTTTAAACTGCTTTACAGTTTGCTAAAAGTTATTAAAGTTTAATATTAAGTCCTGAAGTAGGCATGAAGAAATAAATTGTTCTAAGCATGATGATATTTGTTGAAATAGATTATTTAGATTTTGTATTGTAAAATAAATTGAAATTAGAGGTTTATTATTTTTTAGAATAGAAAAATATTTGTTTGTTAGTTTAAGTGCTAAATGTAATTTAGTTGCTTTAAGAAAAAAGGCTTGGTGTTTTTTAGGCACAGTATATGTTTTTAGTATAGTTTGGTTTGCAACTTTCTTGATTGAATTTGACTATTTATTCCAGAGGTTGTTTAGCTATTGTAGTGTTATAATATTGTAAATCAGATTTATTAACTTGATTTTAGTTTCTAGTTTGTTAGCAAAGTCTTCCTAAATGTCTGTTGTCATTTGGTGATAAAGGTATATCTTTTTTTTTTTTTAGATTTAGGTATTTTTAGTTAAAAATTTGTCTTTCAAGTAGTAATAATTATTTTATAATTACTATTGATAATATCAACTGAATTAGTAATTAAAGATAGAGTAAAGTCTAAAAAGACTTTAAAATTAACCAATATGTTATTAATTTGACTTTGATTTGATCCTTTTTGCCATGTAGGTTCTGTTATAATATAGAATTCTAATAAGCTTGTAGATGATAAAAATTGAAGTAAAAAAAATAGATTTGCTGATTGTTTGTATCAGTTGGAGTTGTTATTAAAATTTCACATTGTAATTGTATGCCAATTATTACTTCTTGCTTGAGTTAACTAATTTATAATTGTGTTTTGTGTAGATTTGAGCTGCTCTGAATAGTTTGAAGGTAAGTATAATAAAATTATATGAAGTTTATTGTTGGCAAGAAGGTAAAAATCAATGCATATTGCAGTGCCTAGAACAGTTTGAATGTTGAAGATATAAGGTTGAAATGAATTATGAAGCATAATTATAATACTTATGCTGGTTTTACATTGAGAATTGTCTTTAGATATGAAGTTTGATGTATAAATTTTATATAATAAATTAGAGAGTTTTGCAAAAGAAGAGCTTTTTAGTTTTGTTTCTGTAATAAAAACTATATGATAATTATTTTTAGCACAGTATTCAAGCCAGATTTGCAACTTTAGTAAATCATTGAGTTTTTGAGTATTATGAATAGCAATGTTAAGATAATCTTTAATGTTTATAGTAAAATATTTTGTAGAAGTATCTAGTATTTTAGTTGAGTTGTTATTATTTATTTGGGAAGATAGTAAATTAGGTCTTAATTGTATAATGCTTATAATTAAGAAGAGTAGTTATCAATAATATCCCAAAAAGGGTCAGATAAGTTGAGAAGTTTAAAGAGTTGTGAAGATAAACCTTGAAAAGAAAAGTAGTTATGAAGTTGTAAAATGTTATTTGCTATCTGTTTGTATGTTGTTATTGGTAGTTGAATAGTTTGAAATTGATTTAATTCTCTTAGACATGTTTGGATTTTATCAAGACTTAAAGAAAGGTTTGGTTTAATATATTTTTTTTTTATAGTATTTTTAATTAAGATCTATTCTATAAGTAGTTAGTAAAAAAAGTAGTATATATGAAGTTGTTTAGCAATTTTTACTAGGATTTTAGGACTTGTAATAGAGAGTATTAGATTAAGCTCTATAATCAAATTGGGATTTGTAGATAGTTGAAGTTTGTTTATAGAGTTAATAATCAAATATTGTTTTTTTTTTTTTTTTAAATATTAAGGTGAGTACTTGCGACCCAGGATTTTATTGATAGTACATTCAGCTAATGG
>CAJVQA010011667.1:0-10579 GCA_910591915.1 Cetraspora pellucida
TAGTTATTATATATTCATTATTGTATTTTATATTATATTTATTATTAGTTATTAGCATAATTATATTATAGTATATATTAGTTAGATAATAGGATCTTAATTGGCTGTTAGAAGTGTGATACAGATATATAACATTGAGTAACATTTATAATGTTATTATTGTCTTACAAACTCCAAATACCTCTATACAAGTTTCATATATTCTAGTACAATTTACTGTGTCAAATACTACAATACAAGAATCTTAAGTATCTTTAACATAATTCTCAAGTGTTTCTGCACAATTCCAAGTATCCTTAACACAATTCCCAAGTATTTTTGCCAATTCCAACATCTCTGCACAGACTCAAGTATCTTGACACACACTTTAAATGTTTCAAGTACAAATGACAAATATATATAAACATTGTTCCAACTATCTTTGTACAAACTTCACTTGCCTCTGTACAATCCCTATTATCACAAGTATAGTATCAAGAGATGTCACTTAAACTTCTACTACCTTCACTAGGTAAAAAGATATATAAAGGGTACCTTTTCCTCTTCCTTGCCAATTTTAAGTTTCTATACTTTAACTTAGATATAATGACCTTTTAATTATAAATTGTGATATTCTCTCTCTAGAGTAATTCCTATAGGCAAGGTTGTCACTATGTGTGTTGTTAATAAAAAGTTAATCTATATACTGTTATTATCTCAAACTGTTTGCCTGCTGCTATGTAGTAAAGTGAACTACTACATCTTCATTCTGTATATATTTGCAATAGTCAATCACTGTACTGGATAATCTTGTTACTTGGTTGTATTGTACCAAGAAGGTTGCAACTCTGTAAAAATATTTACAGCCAAATTTGGAAATCATATTGTATTAAATTATTAGAATGAAAACAACAAAACAATATTTCAAACCAACTATTCTATACTCAATCAACAAACTTTAATAATACATTTAGACTAATATTACAAACCAAATATTATATATTTATAGTTGTACTTTGCAATCTTTTTGACTAACAATATACAAAAGACTTTTATAATTCTTATATATCTATTATAAGAAAAAGCTAATAAAAACTATCTAAATAGTTATCTAAATAAATAAACTGAGAATAGTGATTCTAGTGTAATAGTTGGATTATTATCTTCTAAGTAGCAGGTCTAAGGTTTAAATCCTATCTACAATAAAATTTGGAAATTATATCTGCATTACGATAACTGTCTTTTATTGATTAGTTGGCCTTATACAGCTGTAATCTAGATATACCAAGTCAGGTCCTATTAACATTGGAAGCTTGGAGCATCTATGTGAAATGTAATATTATATATATATAGAAGAATATATAACTGATGTTGTATAAAACTTTAGTGCAAACTTATAATAAGACCACTAAGTATAGAAGCTAAAAAACCAAGATAACAGAAACCTACTTAGAAATTCTTAAGTAAAGAGGTAGCATAAACCTTCGACAGTATTATCAGATTAGTTAAAGCCTATAAAACATTTTTATAAGAACTAAAGATTAAACTAAATATCAAATATATATAAAGGAGCATATAACTAATTAGGCTATCAGACTTATTGAAAAAAAAAATACAGAAGTATATTATACTAGATCATCTGGATTGGTAATCTGAGAAAGACTGTCAGTTCTGAGTTGTGACTAGTAGGAGATAATGGAAAAGATACTAAAAAGATAAGTACTAGGATTCTAATAAACTTTACAAAAGTAGAAATAGTGTAATATAGCAGTTAAACAGGTAACCTTTGTGATTGCAAATGTTAAGTAACTATAACATATTGCATAAAACTAGATCAATATGTATAAAACATAAAGGTTCTAGTAAGTTTCTTGTCAAGGATAAAGTAGTTTTAATAGTACTGATTGGCATTAGGAACTTGGATAGATGTAGCTTTAAAGATATTCTTATAATACAAGAAAAATTGCATATGCAGAGAGTTTAAATAAGCAAAACCTTTAGTTAGCTTGCAGATATAGCATCTAGTATAGAACTTATATAGTAATATATAAATGAACTATTTAAATTAGATACCAAAAATACACATATGGCTAGTTGTAACCTCCAATATAAAATAGCTTCTGGTGGCATGCCATGTTCTATATACTTAAATAAAAATGTCATATTCTGAAAATAAGAATTTAAATATTAAAATAAATAAATAAATAAATAAACTATAATACTTTACTAATTACATTTTATATTATCAAAGCTAAATAAGTTTTAATCACTTAGTAGATTTAGATTGCAGATAAATTAGATAAAATTAGTTAATAATTTTGTTTATAATCTGAGTCTTATTCTTGTAAAAAATTTGTAAATTGGCTTTAGTCTGTGTTAACTTATATAGTTGCTTATAACAAATTATTAATAAAGATAAAAACAAAATTTTATCATAATATCAAAAAATAAAAATAAAAATAAACTTAATAACAGCAATATTTTTTATTATTATTAAAGATTATATTTTATAATAACTATTTTATTAATATATTAAAGTTAGTATTACAACTAATTTTACAGAAATAAAAGTATAGCTAAACATATATGCAACTTTTAGTTGCCAATTTAAGTAGTTTACTTTAGTGTTTTATACTAGCTACTATATTTATGATCTATTAAAAAATTATCTATTTAAATCTGTATTATCTTTCTACTTAGATCTTTCTAAGTAGGTTTTAGTTTTTTACAGTTTTACTGATTTATACAACTACAAAGACTTATCTTGGATTTGCATTACTTAGTATTAGTTTGCATCTCTTTATATAATTAAGATTACATATATGCTTTGTGGCTTGCCAGTTATACTAATATAACCAGTATTGTTAATTTAACTAAGACAATATTAAATAACTATTTAAACTAATGAATCAGTTATTTAATCAATTAACTCAAGTCAAAACAATCAATAATGCATATTACTAAAAATAGAATTGTTTTTATCTTGTTAACTATGTTAATTATTAATTTATTTATATTTTTAATTATTAATTAAAATAATATTTAAATAAAACTTTAATTAAAACTATGTATATATTAGTAAATATAGAAAAAAAACAACATTCTTATATATATTATTTTTTAATTTCTAAAGAAAAAACAAATTCAACTTATTATTTTGCAATTTAAATTTTTTTTTTTTGATGTTAAGGTGATCTCTTTGGTCTTTTAATTTTTATTAACAACTTATTAGTAATGTGATTCTATAAACTACTACAAAGAAAGTACAATTGACTACATGTATAACTTTTTTATATTATCTATTTAAAAAGTCCATCTAAAGGTCTTTACCAATTGCTATATCTAACATTACTGCTTGAATGTTTCACTTTAAGCTTTTTGAACCTGTAATCTGTATTAACTCACTGAGTTATATCCAGATGCCCAGATCATTATCTTAACCTTAGAACTAATTTATTCTTGAGGTAAACTTCTCAAAGCCTTCTGTATTCATTTTTACAACTAATCTAAATATCACTATAGCAAAACTAATACTTGCAATTAAAGTTATATCATTTAATCACTATGCTCTTGTAGAGTTTATACAGACTTCAGCATCTACTTTATAGTATAACTCTAGTATTTTAGTATACCCTTGTCTTTTTATCTGCCTTTTTACCAAACTTCTAATTCAGATAGCCTGTATAGGACTATAACCAATTTATTAATATATTAGGTCAGCTTAATATTTTTTTTTGATTTGTTTTAACAGTCTAATTAGTAGTATCTTTAAGACTCTCAATCTAGAGGTTCTTGCTTGTTTAGCTATTATAATCAGATTAGTGTTACAAATCGATACAAAAAATTTTTTTTTTAGTATTAAGATGAGGCCTTGCTCATATCTTTATTAGTAATTTTAGTTGTATTAATATACTATATATTAAAGATATACAATACAAAAAATTTAATTGATTAGTTGGTTAATTATTTTTTAAATAATCAATTACAATTGATTGATTAATTAGTTGAGTAATTAATTAGTTGATTAATTGATTAATCAATTAGTTAATTAATCAATTAATCAATTAGTTAATTACTCAACTAATTAACTAATCAATTAATCAATTAATGGATTAGTTAATTAATCGATTAATCAATTAATCAATTAGTCAATTAATCAACTAATTGATTGATTAATTAATCGATTAGTCAATTAGTTGAGTAATTGATTAATTAATTAATCAGCTAATCAATCAATTGGTTAATTATTTAATGATAAGAAAGATTTGGTCAAATTTTATTTAAGTTAAATATTATCATAAAGAAAATAAGTTTTTAAACTGGTACTGCATACATAGCATTAAAATATTTTTTTATAACTTTTTGGCAAATAAAATCTAGAATAAGAATTTAAAACTATAAAAAAATTAAAATATTTTATATAGGCTAAAGTAAAAGTTATTGTTTTTTTTATGCATTTATGTTTATATATTTTGTATATTAAACTTAATAAATATTTGCTGCATTAAATTTAAAAAACTTTTGTTAATTTAATAATTTAAAATTGTTTAAACAATATGTTATACTAAGAGCTATAATGCATTTATTAAATCATTTGAATTTACAATTCTGTTTAACATTCTTTTTATTGCTTTTAAGCAATATTGGCTATTTTAGGTCATATTCAACCTTTTATAACCAAGATGGTCATAATATATTAGTAAATTTTATAAATTATAACAGATTATAAGGTCATAATCTATGATTAGTCTATAGGTTATAACAGGTTATAGGCCAACATTGCTTCCAAAAGCTTTTTCTTAAATTAAACAAACCAATTAGAACATCTATTATATTTTTGAAATTTTAATAAACCATGTAATTAAGAACCAACCAACTAATAATAATAGAGATTTTTTAAGATGCTATATAATGTTAGTTTAATTTGATTACTATGCTTAAGCTTCAAAGAAACATTAAATAAAATTATATCTTCAAACAGTCTTATTTAATTTTATTTATTTATATTAACTTAATAATAAGTATAAATAATTTTTGTTAGTCAAAAAAGTATTTAAACAAACCTCTAAATTTTATAAATATTTATTATTTGATTTGCATTAATTTAAACATTTAAAATAAGCAATCAAAACTTAATATTTATTAATTATGAATACATATTTACTATTTAATTTCATCTTATTCAAGTTAATATAATACATAATATTTATAATCTAAGCATTTGATAAACTATAAAATTTATAAATACTTAATACTATTTGTTTAATTAATGAGCATAAAGGTTGCATACTTATATTCAAATATAAAAATTTAGCAGATCAGTGAGTATAAATTCACACATATCAATATGTTACTCTGTCAATTCATTTTTAAATTCAGAATCTATATTTGTCAAATTTAATGATTTTAAGTTAATAACTTTATAAGATCAAATTTAAAATTTTAAGTTTGATAAATACTTTAAGTTTAATAAATTTATAAAATACAATAAATTAGTTTTTTAAAAATGTAAATATAATATAAAATTGTTCTTAAAATATTAAAATGTTCTTAATTTTAGAATGATTATAATATATAGCCATCTAATTGAAGTAATATTTATAAAATTTACATTATGTTTCATTTGAATCTATATTCAAGAATGTAAATATATTGATCTTTAATATATCTAATTTATAATATATTTTCATGTATATAAACCTCTATAGTATAATAAAAAAACTACAATAAAATTAATAAAGAGAATTATAAATAAGATAGATAAGACTAGATTTTTATTTTATTTTACTTTTCAAATTACTATAATTAGTGATTTTTATACATCACATCAGAAATCAGAAATTTAGAAAAAAAATGCAAATCTGTAATTGGTTAGAAATAATTTTTAGCCAATCATGTATTAGTATTTTTTCTAGATTTCTGATTTCTGGTGTGATGCATAAAGTTTGCTAATCACAGTAATTTGAAAAGTGCAATAAAATTTTAATAAAACTTACTTATTTAAAGATGAGAAAATGTAGTAAAGGATCAGGATTATGTCAACCAGACCCAACATACCAGGCAGGTTATGGTATTCTCCATAGCTGTGCAAGCCGAGCTTAAAATGGTGAGTGATTCTGTAGAAGACATTACAAATACTATCTTTACCTCCAATGCTTCATCTCTTACTGAGATAGACAAATGCTATACTAAATTCTTAAATCAATATAACCTACCTCAAATCACTAAACCTGTTTTACTCAAAAAATTCATTCAATATCTACATTTAAATAACTTTTTTAATCTAATAAAAATATCTATAAACTCCAAAAAAACAGAATCACACATTTACTTAAAAACTACAGACTAAATACTACTAAATTACACAGAAATAGACTCTTCTCTTTACAATATATATGGTCATTTACCATTATTATCATCTTTCAATTGGTTAATTCCTAATACAAACTCTACTGACCTCTTTACATCCAATCGACCAATCTATTTAAACAATTCTACAACACCTCCTCCTATTCCATCAATAATTACACCTGAACATACTTCTATATTAATTAAAATTGGATTAATAAATATAAATGGTCTCTCTCAACCTAACAAAAAACTTTTCTTAATAGAACTATTACAAAAAAACAACTTTGAAATATTTAGACTCTCTGAAACACACTTGTCTTCTAAAAAAGAAAAAATATTCAGTAACTAAATTCAAAATTATACCAGTTTCTGGAGCTCATATACAAATTCTCACCAAGCTGGTGTTGGCATATTTGTACACAAAAAAATCTCTAAATATATTGCCAAATCTCATAATTACAATGGACACATAATTGGACTTGACTTCTACTTCAAAAACACATCCATTAGACTTCTTCAAATATACTTTCCAACTTATGAAAAAAAACAACTTCGTAAAGAAATTCAAGACTACTTAATTTTACTTACTCAAAATAACAAATATAAATTAATTATTATAGGAGATTTAAACAGTATTCCAAATTCAAAAATTGACAGATCTCCTCCAAAAAAATCATCAATTCCAGAAAGTCAAATTATTCAATACTTAATTAGTTTCTAATTTAAGGACATCTATTACATCTTCTATCCTAATACATCAAACTTTACTTTTAGTCGAAACAACATACAAAGCCAAATTGATCAAATATGGACTAACTTATCTATCACTAATATCGACTATACAGAAATCCTTTTTACTAGTATAATTGAATTCAATCATCAAATAATAACTCTTGAAATCTCCATTATAATTAATAAACCCAAACCTCATAAACAACATAAACATAAAGCTTTTCTCTGAAAAAACTGTACTAAAAAAAACCTTGAAAACTACAATGAACAAACAACCAAAAATCTTCAACATTTATCTTCAATAATTTCTATAATCTCTAACCAAAACCAACTTAATACTATATAGAATAAAATTTACAAAGCATTAATCAAAGCCTCTACTAAACATATTCCTTTCAAAAAATCAAAACAATTAAAGAAATTCATAACTCCCTATCACTAAAATATTCACCACTTTATTACTATTACAAAGAAATCCAATTCCTTAAAAATCATATAAACTCAATTAACTTTAATATATTATTTACCAACTACCAAACCAAATATTCAGATTGCATATTCCAAACATTATCACTCTCACTAATCCAAGTTAAAAAAGAATTCCAAACTATCAAAACTACACTTAATCATCAATATCAACAATCAATCTATGACAAAATCAAAGAAAAAATAGAAGAATAAAACAAATCCTTCAAAAAAATACATAAACTTATCTATAAAAAAATACTAGAAAAATATAATACCATTCATATAGATAGATTACTTCTTAACAATAACCTCCTCACAGAACATGATGAGATACTAAATGCAATTAACCTTCATTTTACTGAATACTTCAAAATCAAACTTCTCGAAACTATTATATTAACATCTGACTTCTATTCTCTCTATGAACTACATCCTGAACTTGAAATCCATTACCAAAATCTTATTCATGAAATTACTAAACAAGAATAACAAAACATTATCTCTAACTTACCTAATCAAAAAGCAGCAGGTCCCTTAGAAACCTGTTATGAACTTATAAAATATGCTAGCCCCAAAGCACAAAACATTTTTTAACTTTTTTTAAACAAATGTTTTTATCTTTAAAAATCTCCTCAGACTGAAAATCTTTTAATATCTTTCTAATCCCCAAAAAATCAATTTGGTACTACACATTAAATTAAGTTCATCCAATTTCTATAATAGAATCTTTCAAAAAAAATTTTACTAAAATATTCACAAATCAATTAGATAACATTATTTCTTATAACAATCTCTTATCAAATTTTAACTTTGCAGCTTCAAAAAACTCTTCTACACATCTTCCTATACAAATTTTACATAACACAATTGAATATTATAAAACTACTAACAAAGAAGCTGAGATTCTCTTTCAAGATATGTTCAAGGCTTTTGATAAATTAATATAACAAGACTTTAAGATACTTGTAAAAGAATAGGAATTCCATCAACAAGAATTAACCTAATTACAGAACTACACTCTTATCGATTTGCTAGAGTAATTATTGCTCATGCCCTTACCTCACAAATACCAATTAACTCTGAAATTAAGCAAGGTAAAACATATTCATCTCTTCTATAAAAAATTTACTATGATTCTATACTCTACTTTATTCAAAAAAAATACAAAAACTACTTAGTAAAAATTTTATATCAATCCTCTATTGATATTATAACAAATATAACATCTTCTCCAATAACAATTCTACTATTAGCTTTTATAAATAATACCACCTGGCATTGTGAAAGTGCAAATATAATGCAAAGCATTATAAATGATACCTCTGAATTATACAAATTTAATAATATAGAAATTAATAGCACCAAATCAGACCTTCTGTACAATAAACCCAAATTCATATTAAATCCAACTCCTATTCTCTTAATGAATCAACAAAACATTACATCTAGAAAACCACAAGACATAATTCGATATCTTGGCATTTTTTATGATAGCCAAGGATCTTCTAAACCAACTCTTGACCAAATTCAAAACAAAATTGAAAGCTTCCTTACTATTATTCGACACAAAAAAATAACACTCTCACAAATTTCATTACTTTTTAATTTAATTCTACAACCTTCATTAGAATACTTAATTTAAATTATTCCAGTTCATACAAATACACAAACTAAATTTTCTCACCTTTTTACTATCCATAACAAAAAAATGCTCTCCTTAGCAAAAAACACTAACAATATAGTTCTCACTAACCCACTCACCTTTAATTTACCAACCTTTAACAACATCATTCAAAAAGTCAATGCAGCTAATACTGAATAAATATTTAACACACTACTAATCCTTAAAAATATAGGCATTCAACAAATTAAAGGATGGCTTACCAAAATATGGTCACCTCAACTTTTATCAAAAACCTTAACTAACCACTACTGAAAAATGCAAAATTACACTCTATTTTTCCACCTCTCTCAACTAGCCTTTAATGAAATCTTACCCTCAATAATCTCACAAATTACACTCTTTTCATCATCAATACCAAAAAATACTCATATTATTTTTGACATTCTCACTGTTAACCCACCTATGTCTACTATCAACAGTCTTAGAAATAATAAAATTATCTTTTTAGAACAAATTACAACTGCAAATAACAAAAATATCCTTATATAGAACAATATTTACTTATGCACAAATAAATCTAATAAAGGTTGCCAGCCAAAATAGTTTACTGAAATTCTACATTTAAACCAATCTAATACTATAACCCAAATTTGGCTTTATATAAACCTTCCTCCTATTAATACCTTCCTGAATACAATTAAACTAATATCACCAACTTCATTCTCAAACTCTTACTACTTTTATCATATATATTATACAAATAACCAATTACTATATACTGTATTTTATAACAAGCCTCTCTACAACAACATCTTTCTTTGAAATTTTTACACTCACTTCAGAATTCTCTCAACTACTACCAATTACTAACCACTCAATACCAAATTTTTATTCATTCTTTCTATCTTATAACTTAACCATCAAATTAAAAGATTCAATAACTATCCAAATTGATTTTAAAGAAATCTTAGCTCTAACTCAAATACATAGCACCACTATTATTCAATCAACTCCATCAATACAACTACAAATAATTCTTTTATCATATTAAGCTCAACTTATCTAACAACTTATCAATATACCATCATATCAAAAGCAATTAATCGATTTAAATCACCTTATCTCCCAACTTAATACAGATAAACTATACTTCTATACTGATGGATCAATCAAAAATTTACAAACTCCAAAAACCAAATATGATATAGGATGGATTTGTAAATATGATACATCCATAAAATTTAATACAGCTTTACAATCCTACCCTGACTCAACTCGCATTGAACTTGAAACAATCCTTATCCTTTTATTCACAGTTTCTTCTAATATTCTTTTAAATATCTATATCGACAATACAATTGCAATCAAAAACCTCAACTCAGCTACCAACTTCAAACCTATACAAACTAAAAACTGGGACATTAT
>CAJVQA010011668.1:0-10579 GCA_910591915.1 Cetraspora pellucida
TACAAAATTTATTTTTAGCAAGTTAGTACAAGATAATTTGTAACAAATAAATTTTTTTTTTGAATAAATTTAATTTATACAATATAAAATTAAATAAAACCAATTTTAGAAACGATTTAAGATTACACCAAAAACAGTTTGGAAAAAAAATTTGGGGATAAGAACAAAAGAATTAAAAAAAAAAAAAAAACTACAAAGGAGTTAAAGTTGTTTTCTATTATAATTCCATCAATTTTAGGGTTATAAGCTTCTTTTAGACTTGTTTTGATCGGAAAGAAGTGCTTTACAACTTTTCTTATGACTGTAGAATAGGGTTAATAGAATACTTTATGAGAAATAGTTAAAAGTTTAGTAATGAAGACCAAAGGCTGTTTTGGCAGTATTAAACTGCGAGTTCAAAAGTTATAGACTTGAAACTTTTAGAGTATATATAAAATTAGAAGCTAGCAAGTTTACTTAAGACACCAAAGTTGGTTATTTTAATAAAATAAACAGGTATTGACAATTTTAGTACTGATAGATTTTTAGTTATTTTTGTGTAAAAAGGATTTATGAAAAGAGTTTTGTATATAGCTATTTATTATATATATTATATCTATTATATCTATTAGTTCTTATATACTTTTTATTTTTTTTAATATTAATGATAAAGTGTGGCGACTTAGTGAAGTAGATAAGTTGTCATACCTTCAAGTGATAGGTTGTGAGTTCAAAACCCATCAATAATAAAATTTGGATAATTATCTATATAATATATAGATGGTATTATGACGATGACATTCTGTTAATCAGTTGGGATAGGATATCTGTAACTATGGTCATATCAGCATGATTGGCAGGTCTAAGGCATCAGTGTAACCTGTTACACAGAGGAATATAAACCAGTACCAGGTGGTGCAAACATAAAACAAGTCCTTGGGCTGTGTAAATCCGTAGAACTGGGAAGCTAGAGCCCATTGAAAATTCTGAGCAGAGAGGTAACATGGATCTTTGACAGTACTACTGTAAAGGCTAGACCTAGGAAATGGATACCAATGTGAAGGATTTGGGCAGGCAAGAACCTCAGGTAAGGGGTACCACCAACTAGGCCCCAGATTTCAGACCAGAGGAAAAGGATATTGGGCCAGGCTCAATATACCAAGAGTAGGTCACAGTCCTTTTGGGCTATCTGAATCAGAAGTCTGGGTTCAAAGCAGAGGTATACTAAAAGTACTAGGAATATGCTGTAAAGTCAGTACTGGGGTCTGGATGAACTCTGTAAGGTTAGCCCATGTTAGTGTTCTAAAACTGAGTAAATAGTTAACAATGGGGGCCCCCTGTACCTTACTGGCAGGTGATGTATTTTGAAATATATAATGGCCTGGGAACCAGTACAAAAAGGTTAGGTACTATACTGCTCAAACGGTATACCAGGTAGGTATATACAGAGGGTTAGTTTGGGGATTCTAATATGACAGAATGAATAATTAGAGGATTTAAATAGATAATCTCCTAGTAGGTTATAGGTATGGCATCTAGTGTAGAACCTTAGGGTGGACTACTTAAATAGATAACCAAAAGTTGCACACATGACTAGTTGTACTCTCATCTCTATAAAAATAGTTGTAATAACTAACCTGATATAAAGTCAATAAAGTATCACCACAAGTATGACCTTAGCAAAAAAAAAAATATATATTAATGATGAGGCCATGCCTCTATTTTTATTGAATATTTAACTAAGATTTTTATATAAAGTTTAAATCTATTTTTAAAATAGTATAGCAAGAATAGAAGCTCAGACTAATTTATCTACAACCTAAACTAACTGGAGTGACCAAGGCTTATCTAAATTTGGGTATTAGTAATAATGTATAAGAGATTAGTTTGATATTTAATCTATTGTATATATCAAGAATTAATCTTAGTGCTAATAGTATTAAGAGAAGGAGTTTGTACTAATTACAAAATAGAATTAAAGATAAGTTGAAGTAGAAAAGATGAATTGTAGATTTTGAAATACAGTAGAAAATCCAAATTTTGTGATAAATTTGTTGATTAAGATGAAGTAAAAATTTAGTAATAAGTGTTATAGATATTTTTGTAGATGATAAGTCTGCGACTATAGTAATAGTTTTATTTGGTACTAAGCCTGATAGAGTTGAAGAAATTGAAGGTAGGTCTGGTATATTGTAACTGGACATGCAGTTTAGTTATTTGATTTGATGATGTAGGTTAGTTATAATTTCTGAAGTAGTGATAAGAGTAGTAATATTAAGAGTATGTTGTAATCATTCATTTATAAGATTATTTAATAATTAATCAGATGGGCAAGTTGTCCAATGAAGGTAAGAGCTGATGTGTTGACATTGGTGACAGGTAGATGGATATGAGTAGTAAAATTTGTGTAAAGTTGTGAGGCAAAAAGCTTATCTAGTAAAATTTTAATTCTAAAGAACTTAATATTAAATGATTGAAAGCTATATGAGAAGTTTGAAATTTTTTGATTGTTGTTGATGTACAGCCAAGTAGCTTGTCAGTTAATTTAGTTAAAATTTTTTTTTATTTAAGAAAGCAGTTTTGAGTAATCCATAGTGCATAAATATGTGTATAACAAATTGTATAAATACTGCAATAAGTTGGTAGTTCAAGAAAAAAGTCTCAAGAATAAGAATATAAGCTTGGTTATAGCATGAAAATAAGATATAGTAAGTTATAATAGTTACGTGCAAGTTGATCAGCTAAATTATTATATATATTATCTTGATGAGCAGTGACTTTGTGAAGGATAATTTGAATTTTGTACAAGTTAATAAAGTTGATAAGTGTATTTCAAAGTAAAAAGTATGATGTATATGTATATGATAGAGTAGTAAAGGAATTTAAAAGGTTTTGGTATTTTGAAATTACAGATTGAGAGTCTGTATATATATTTACAGTACAGTTTTTAGGAGTAATAATAAGAGCTGATAAGATAGCAGTAAGTTCTAATTTAAATGAGCATGGCCAAAGTTTAACTTGTACCTGAAATGTATACAATATAGAATTATTGTTGACTTGGACCCATCCAATGCCCATAAAGCATTAAGAAGTATCCAAATTTAAAACAAAATCATCAGTATAGAAATGGAGTTCTTGTTGGTTAGAGTTATAATTAGCAATTTGTTGGAGTTTATTAGTTAGTGTACAGGGTTCAAAGATAGTTGAAATTGAGTTTGTTGAAATAATAATATTGAGTAGGCTTGGGGTTTGGGTAGGGTGTCTAATTGCAACTAAGTATAAGAGATCCAAGTGATTGGTATTAAAGTTAAGAGTTTTGTCATTTGTATTAACTTGACCAAAAAATTGAGTTGAGAGATTAGTAGGAATAACAATTATATATTTGTTATTGATTGTATATAAGTTAAGGGAACAACCAGGACATGTCTTTGATTGAATAGGTGCAAGTGGATATAAGTAGATAAATTGTGATTCAATTTGACATTACTAGTGAGTAATAAGCACAGTGCAGATTGAGAAGGTTGTCTTCTGGCTTTATCAGTAATGATTTGATTATTAAGTACTATAATAAGCCAGAGTTTTTTACATATAAAGAAGTGTTCAGTTGTATAACTATAATAGTTAGTGTCAGGTAGGTGTAAGTGTAAGTATAGTGTATGTTATAGGAGTGACTTGTAATTTGGTCTTTTAAATAAGTAAACCAGAGAGGTTGTTTGCCTTTTGGAATTTTATGGATGTGAGGAGAAATGTGTTTCCAGTTCAGTAAACATGAATTATCAAATATAGTAAGTTGGTCTAAATATAGGATACCATGGTATTTAAGTTGTTTTTTGAAGTTTAGGTATTTAGGATGTAAGCAAAGAAGAGATTCTAATAAGATAAAGCTCTCTTAAATAGTATGTGAAATGTTGTAAGTTGGATTAAAAGTAAATATTATACTGAGATGTTTGAAAAGTTGAATAATTTTAAAGTTAGTAGAATGTTTGTTTGGTCCATTAATAGTAGGATTGTTGTGTATTAGTATACTAGTAAGTGACCAAAGATTATTTCGAAGTTGCTGAAGTAGAATACAAGTGCTAGTACCAAGAAGATCAGGAGACTAAAGTCTTTTGGTATAGTTTGTAATATGGTGTTGTAGTTGAATATTCCATATATTGTGAATATTATATAATTGTAGATGAAGTAAAATACTAGTAAAAGTTGTATAACTAAGTTTAGCTTTGCTTTTAACAAGTCCAATATAGTTTATAAGAATTTTATTATAAGTGTTTTGGTTAAGAATTATGTTGTAAAGATGATATTTGATTGTAGAAATAATGACTGTATTAATGATATATTGTACATGTGTATCAGTGATTTGTTTGTGTTTGCAATTTTAATAAGATCTAAAGACTCAGCTATAATGAGTGTTGTCTGTTTTGTTTGTTTATTATTAAGTGTAAATCAGCATCCTAGAAACTTAATGGTTCACTTGGAGAATGAAGGTTAAGTAAATAATTATTGTATATAATAGGATCGTAGTTGGTTAAAGATTCATTAGTTGTGAGTATGGATTTAGTAAGATTAATTTGAATGTTTGCCATATTGTATAAAGATTCTGCAATGTTAAGAATTTGTAAAAGCTCTTGCTATAAAGATGCAATCCAAAGGATGTTATTTATATAAGCAAGAACTGAACAGTGTGATTAAGTTTGTTATATATTAGATCTTTAAGATTAGTTGGCCAAGAAACTTTTGTGTAATAATCATTAAAGTTATTGTAAATATATGAAATTAGTGGGTCATAATAAATTCTTCACAAAAAAGGAGTAATAGTTTCATTCTAATCAATATCATTAAGTACAGGGTATAAAAATATAAGGCCAAGATTTGTGATAACTTAATTTTGTCAGTTAGTAAATAAGTTAATGATAGTGTTGATAATAAAACTAGAAAGTGCAAGATGCTGTAGTAAGTGTTAAAAAAGATTCAAATTGACAGAATCATAGGCTTTACTTATATATTGAGATAGAAGCCAAATGGTTTTTTGGTTGCATAATGCATTCTTAGTAATATTGTTAAGTAAATGAATAGATATGGAAGTACAGTTATTAGGTAAGGCAACATAGTTGTATAGTAAGAGTATAGAATAATTTGAAAATATATTACTAATTCTATTAGTAATAATTTTTGTATAGACTTTGTAAGTGTGTTCAATAAGACTTATTGGGCAAGTAAAATTAAGGTCTCTATCGAATATATTTCATTTAGGAATAAGATAGATTTTTCTGTGCTTCTATTGTTTAGAAGTTTGATCTGAAACAAGGCAGTGATTAAATAGAGCAGTTATAGCTTTAATGCAGGTAGTACCAGTATATTTAAGCATTTCATAACTAATGTCTATAGGAACACAGGCTTTTTCATTAGTAAGCTTTGCTATAGTTTGAGTATCTTCTTCTTCAGTAATATGAGAAGAAAGAGAATCATACTATTGAGTATTGATATGTGATAGTAGTTGATATTGTGCAGACCAAAAGTTATTAAAAAGGGTTTGGTCAGTTAGTCGATAAGTTGTCCAGTTATGAAAATAAGATTGGATATGATGTTTAATAAGGTTTGGGTCTGTGACTATTTGGTCAGAAAGTTTGATGTTAGAAAAGTGAATAGGAGCTTTATAGCAATTAAGAATGCTATTAATAACATGTTTGAAAGTGTTTCACATCTTTTTCGGTAGCTTGTTGAATTTGTTGTCAAGGCAAAAGAGAGTTTTCAAGATGATAAGCATGAAAGAGTTGTTTCCAAATATCTTGTGCATATTGGATCTATTGGTTAAGTTGTGAATGTTGATGAGAAGTAAAGATATAATATTGCACTGAGATCTTGAATTAATATTTTGAATTCTTGAATTAATATGATTAATGTTAAGATTGTTGTTAGGATTTTTTAAAATTTTGATTAAGTGACCAAGTTTTTTAAATGATAAATAAAGTGAGATACTGTAAAGAGAGTATTGGTGATTATAGCTACATTTGTGTGATTTTTTGTTAGGAATAGAGTGTATTGCAATATTAATAATTGAGTGTTCAATTTTATGCCAGGTGGCTTCAATACTCTCATTTGTATTATAGTCAAGTGAAGTGTTATGTGTTTTGAGATTAGAGAAGAGAAGGTCAGAAAATTCTGTCCAACTTTCTAATAACATAGCTTTGTAGTTAAAGATTCTACAACTAATACCAGTATGATAGTGTAATGGTTTACTATATGCATTAGTAAAGGCCAAGAAGAAAAAAGAATAGAATAATCACTTAATGTAGAAGTATTACTATTATCAAGCCTATATAAAAGGAAGAACTGTATGTTGAATGAATCAGTTCAAATGTAGTCAATACAGCTTTGACTAATATTGTTTAACCATATGTAGTATTTGTTATTAATATGTGTTCCAAGATCATACATATTAGATTGATGTAGATAGTTAATAAGTTGAAATTTAGATGAGGAACTACAAATGCTGTCATGTATATTAAAGTTTTCAAGAATAATTGGATGTAGATTTAGTTGATGGGCTTGTTGGATCTATGTAATTACTGTGTTTTGTGTTTTATTCTGTTTCTGCATATCAGTAAAGGAAAGATAAACTGCAATAATATGAAGTTTGATATCACTTTTGAAGAAAAGGCCTAAAGCAATAGCTCTATCTGGATGTGTTTGACAATTATGTATATAAGGTTTGAGTTGGTTAAAATCATAATAGCAGTGTCTTCTGCTGAGTTTTCAGAGTTAACTCAGAAATAAGTAAAAAGATTGTTATTACAAAACTGAAAATTAGTTTTGTTAGCAATTTTTGTTTCAGTAATATATGCTATATTAATGTTATTGTAGAGACAGTAGTTTTGCCAAACTTCCTTTTTAGTTGCTGTATTAAAGCCTCAAACATTGTGTGTAACTATATTTAGATTTAGATCATATAAGTTTTGAGTTGGTATAGAGGTTTGTGGCCTGGTTGTTAGTGGGTGTAGGAATGAAGTATTGTTAAAAAATAAGTCTAATATATTAGAAGTAGAGTTGAAAGAATATGATTTAAGAGGAAAATTGTAAAATTTAGAAAGAAGATAAGAGGGAATGATAATATGATTAGGAAGAAATAAGTTATTAGAAAAATATATATAGGTTTCACTATAAATAGAATTAAAAGAGAATGTAATACTAGTAACTTTTTGTTTGTAATTGTGTTTATCAATATGCTGTATAAGTGTTTGAATAGTTTGATTATAAGGGAGAAGAGGTATGTTATAATAAAGAAGGAATTTGTTAAAATATATGTCAAGATCATAGGAGGCTAAAGATGTTGAAAATGATCTTTTAGAGTTGTCTTCTACAGGGTTGATTACCATATGCTCGGCTCTCACAGCTGTGCAAGGTATTATAGTCTGCTCTGTACATTGGGTCTGACCATCATTATCCTGGCCTTTCACGTAAATGGGCTTTACCACCTGCCCACTTACATCATTTTCTTTACCAACTACTAAGGGTATATCTTTTGGTAAGATGGTGGTTGCATTTATGAATATTGTAGAAGATGAGTTTATTGAAAAAGAGTTTCTTCAATAAAGAGAGACTCTGTAATTAAAGATGGTGTTTTATATTTCATTTGAAATTTTTCTTGTATAATTTTGGTAGCTTCAGAATAGGCTGTTTCTTAGAAATAGTTTACAATTTGAAGGTAAGTAAGTGTTTTATCACAAGAATAATAAAAGATTAAGATTTTTGTAAGAAATTCAGTGCTAATAGGTTTTGTTGTAAGAATATCTATTGCCTGTTGTTTGTTTAACTTATCTATATTATGATTTTGAGCTGCAATGTTTTGGTAAAAGTTTAAGTATAAATAAAAGTAATAGTTGCAATGTTTAGAGTTGGTTTGGATATTATTGGTTTTGCAAGCAGAATCTTCTGCCTCACTTGCAAGTTTGTCAAGTAAAGTTGTTGGAATTTGTTTGTTAAAAGATGCTTCATGTTTGCTATTTTTATAAAATAAAGAAAGGTCAAGTTTGGGTTATTGCCAAATTCTCTTATTTAGGAAAATTGATATAGGATTTTGAAAGATGCTATTAGGAAGTTGAGAGAAATGTTTATAATATTGGAATTACCATTAAAGTTATTAGTTTTGACTTCTTTTCTTTTTTTTATATGTTCAGCTTTATTTAAATAAATGCAGTCTCCATCTGTATAAGTAAGAATATAATGATTAATGTATTTAATTGCTTCATTACAGTGTTCTTGTAAGTTATTAGGTTTTGTGAAGTTTAGTTTAGAAGGCATAATTTCTTTTAAGTAAAAGATAAATTTTTGTCAAAATTGGTATTTGAGTGTATTAAAAACCTTAGTTTCATCTATAGGTTTAGTGAATTGGCAATTATATAATAGAAAAAATTGTTTGAACCACTGTTTAAAGTGATCAAGTAAGTTTTTGAGAGATAGGATATTAAGTTTTTGTAAAAAGAATGTTTTAGGAATATTGAATTTAAGTATATATTGAATTTGTTATCTGAACTAATTATGAGATATTGTTATTCTTTATTGAAGTCTACTACTTTTGATAAGATTCTAAACCTTTTAGATCTAATCTGAATATCTTTAGCAAATTTAATATAGTTGATGACTTAATAGTTGTTTGAAAGATAGAGGTATAGACAAGCAAGATTGATATAAAATTGTAATCAATTTGGACTTGTATAAGGAGAGATAGTTGCAGATGATGCAAAGATTTTTGGATAGTTAAGTTTTGTAAAAAATATAGTAGTTAATATAAGAATCAGTTTTTTAAGAGTTTCTTCAAGTACATCAAAAGGAATAGTTATAGCTTTGTCAGTATTTGGGTTATTTTTTTGAATAAACTCAACTAAAAATTGGGGTCTTTCTCTTAACATTTTATGGATTATATGGTAAAAGCTAGCTTCAAAAGCTAGTTGGTCACCAATTTTTAGTTTAATTTCAGTTCTAGGCCTAAAATCATATAAATATTGTTTAAGAAAATTAAAAATTTTCTTAGCAAAGTCTGCTTAAAGTTGAGATTTATCTTTCATTTCTTTAGTAACAGGAAAGTTGGAAATTCAGTCAAATGTTGGATTAGTTTTGGTTTTTTGTTGATTATTATTTTTGATAGGTTGTGTTTGCTGTTGTTGTTGTTGTTGTTGTAATTGTTTGTTGAGCTGTAGTAATTGTTAGTTATCATTATTAATTGTATTGTTGTCCAAGTTCATAGCATTTGGATTACTAGTGTAACTTGCAGGTGATGTTGTAAAGGTGAGTTTAGATGCTAGTAGGTTATAGGAACTGATTGTTTATTGGAGTTTTTGGATAAATGTAGGAAAAGAACTTGATTGTTAAGAAGGTTGTTAAATGCTTGCACATGTTTTATAATGAGGTTTGTTATTGTATAGGATTGTATCTGCTGCCAAATAATGTTGATTATTTATTTCTTTGCAGGCAATAGGCAGATTGCATTTAGCACATTGATGGTTGTGTGTAATAGGTAAGGGTGATGCTAAAGGAGATGATAAAATAAATTCAGTAAAATTCATGATGTTATTTGCTAAAGATTTTTTATCTTTGGATTTTTTGTTAATAGTAATAACTTTGTGTTGTTTGTAGATTTGGTTAGTAATTAAGATAAAGTAAGTGTAGAACATGTCACAGAAGCATGTAATAATAGAACTAGATTTAGGTGCTTTAAAGTAATGACAACTTTTAGTTCCTTCTCTAAGTTCTGTAGTTGAACAGTTGTTTGGTTGCTTGTTTGCAGGAATTGGATATGATGTGTTTGCTGCATTTTCAAAGATACCAATATCAAAGCTTTTAGGACACTTTTGGTAAAAATAATCAAGATCAATAGTATCAGATACAGTTGTTGTTAAGGTTAGTATTTTGTTCTAAAAATAAGTCTTAAAGTATGTTTTACAAAAAAATTCAGTTGATTTGGAGGTTTCTAGACTAGTTAGAGAAGTTTAGAAAAATGTATGGGCTTCAAATAAGATGAATGGATGTTTAAAAAATTTTGATGAGTACCAAAAAAGTGAAATTTCTGAGACAACTCAGTAAATTTTCCTAAAATGCCAATGAAAAAACCTGCAAAGAGCAAGTTTTTGTTTTACTTTTTGCTTGTATCTCTATAAGTTTTGGTCTGTTTTAAATAAATTATTTATCAAAATGTCTGTCTCAATGAGCTGAACAACTTTTAAATAGATAAAAAGATATATTTAATTAGTAAAATTTTATATAAATAAACAAAAACTAAACTTTTAGTTTTTCAAATTTTTCTTAGTAGCCAGATGTTTTTGGAACTTAAAACACAGCCATCTAAAAGGAGAAAAGTATGCCGAATAACTTTACTTAAAGAGCCAAGTAAGGTTAACATAATAAAAAGTTAAGAAATAATTAAATGTTTTTTTGTAGTTTTGGTATAAGTGATCTACAGAAAGAGTTACTAAATATTGTTTTTTTTTTTTTTAAATATTAACAATGAGGTCATATCTTTAATTTTATTGAAATTCAATTGAAATTTTTATAAAGAAAAGCTTGCTTTTAAATTATATATAAAGAATAAAGACTCAGACATATAATC
>CAJVQA010011669.1:0-10578 GCA_910591915.1 Cetraspora pellucida
TATTGTTGTACCTTATAGTGCCTAGAAGGCTATTGAATTTAAATTCTATTTTTAAATATTTATTTCTTATTTTTAGTCATTTTTATTTATTTTATTTTTCTTTAAATAATAGATCTTCTACTTGGCATTGTGCTATTAAAAATTACTATAGCTTGCTAGTTTTTAGTAAATTTTATTATATTAGAAAAACTCATTGCATACAACAAAAAAACTTTTATTTTATAAAGAAAACTATAATAATAAACAGTAACCTTACAGCTTTTGCAGTTTTTGTATAGCAAAATATTAACAACAACAGTAATGAGGTGTGGCAACTTAGTGAAATAGATAAGTTGTCAACTCTTCAAGTGATAGGTTGGGAGTTCAAAACCCACCGATAGCAAAAAATTTGAAAAACCACCTATGTTATATCAGTGTATACAGGCATCTGTACAATGCTAAAGTTATACAGAGAAATGCAAACCAGCATTGGGTGGTGCAAACACAAGATAAGTCCTTGAAACTGGTAATATAGCAATGGCTATCTATCGATCAGTTGGGATCAGTACCTGTAACATGGTTACACCAGATAACTGGCAAGTCATGGAGCATCTGTGGCTATGTAAATCTGTAAACTGGGATAACCAAAGCCCACTTGGGAAGACCTAAGTAGAGAGGTATCACAGATCTTCAACAGTACTACTGTAAAGGCTAGACCTAGGAAATGGATACCAATGCAGAAGAAATTAGGTGGGCAAGAACCTCGAGTAGGAGGTATTACCAATCAGGCCATCAGAAGTCTCAAACTGGAGGAAAAAAGGACCTTGAAGGGCAGACCCTAGGGTACCAGAGACAGGTCATAGTCCTACTAGGCTATCTGGATTGGAAGTCTAAGATCAGAAACAGGAGGTATACTAAAGTATTAAGAATATGCTGTGAAGTCAGTGCTGAAGTTTGAGTGAACTTTGCAAGGGCGAGCCCTGTTAGCAAAGATTAAATGTAGGTAGTTAGTTAGCAGGGGGGCCCCCTGGAGCCCTATAGTCAGATGACATACTCTGAAATATGTAACAGCTTAACAGACAGGAAGGTCAAGATTAGGTTAGATGGCATCTAATTAGGTATACAGAAGCTTGTGCTGCTATTTGCTAATGTAGTATAAGGGTAACCTTGTACAAGTTATGTAATTATAATTGAATTCACAATAAAGGCAGTAGCTGCTATAACTATACTTGCTAGCAAAATGGCAAAACCTAGACAAATTCAAAAAAACAATTGTTATTTATAAAAAATTGAATCAAAAAAATAGTATTGAAATTTTGCTAATATATTATATATAACTATAAGAATATTTGATATTAGTTTGAATAAGGATTATTAATTAAATTTTTGAGATATAAATTTGGCCAGAGTTTGGAATTTGGGCACAGACAAACTAATTTTATAATAGTTTGAGATTTTGCCAACAAGTATAGCCATAACTAAAAGGTCTTAGCGAAAGCAAAAAAAAAAAAAAAAAACAACAACAGTATACTTAATTAGAATAAACAAGTTTTATTAGAAAATAAAAAAGGTTTTTTTAAAAGAGAAAAGGTTTAAAATAAAAAATTAAACATGTTTAATTACAAGACATATAGTAAAGTACAAAACAATAAAAAAAACTTAGTATTAACAACAACAATATATATATATAAACTCATATGAGATATTATTAACTGACTCTAGTTTAGCTAAAGTAAACAAAAATAAAAAAACTTTAAACAGACTCTGAACAAGTTTTTTTACCAAAGTCAAAAAAACAGTCAAATTTTTTTTTTTTTATCAAGAAATTACATAAAATTAAAAAATAATAATACTTTTATCTTGAATATTCAATATTTAATAGGCTTATTAAACAAGATAATAGTTTTACTTTATAAAACTGCTAAATGTAATATAATAGTAGCTAAGCTACATATTAATAAAAATGCATATACTCATTTAGAATTAGTATTTTTAAACAAAAAAAACTAAAACATTATATTTTTAAAAAAATACAAATTTTTAATAAAATATATTATAGCTATATTTTTTCAATACAAGAAGATTCTTTCTTTTAATCAAAATTAACAATGTCTCTTTGAATAACAAAGATCTTATTTTAGAAGAAATTAAACAATATAGGCAAAATTGTTTTAATTAAATTACTTTTAATTAAAAGTATATTATATTTAGAGAATTGATATTTCCACATCCTTTTTGATATTGCCACACCCCTGCAAACTCTAAACTAACCAAAACTCTAATAATTTATCTTAATTTTTATTAGCAAGAGTGTGGCAATATCAAAAAAAAGTGTGGAAATATCAATTCTTTATATTTAATAGATTAATAAATCATTACTTTTGAAACTACTTATAATTTAAAACTAGAAGAAAGAATATATTCTCATAGACAACAAAATCATTACAGAATAGTACTCAGCTCTAAAACTTTGCTATTTTTGTGATAAAAAAGAACATATCAAAAAAAAATACTCTTAGTATTTACAAGCAATAAAACTCTAATTACAATACAAAAAGTTTACTATAAACAAAAAAAAAATTATTTTTTTTAAAAAGAAAAAAAAAGTATTAAATTATAAGAATAAGAGGTTTTTACAGAAGACCTAAATATAAACATAAATCAAACAAAAACAACTTCTCTAACCAATTTTGAAAAAGTTGTAAAAGAAATAATAGAAAACTCTGCATTAATAAAAAAAGATCTGGAAGTCTTTCATAATGAAACTCTATATGATATCAATAAAAAAAACTTTTATATTGACAATGCTTCTAAAACTACTATTGCAAAAACAGAAAAATCTCAAGTTTTAAACTTTTTTTTGATACTAATTGCAAATAATATTAATTTGCAATTCTGTATCAACAATGCTAAAAAAGAATTTACAGTTGTTTTATATAATAAGAAGATTTTTATAAAACAAAAGGCTAAGCCAATTAGAAAAACTTTATATAGGAATTCTTATAACAGAATACAAAACTTCTAGATTTTTTATTTTATTTTATTTTTAAACAGTCATGCTAGTGCTTTATTAAGATTTTTGAAACTACTACTGTAATTAGATAAATATACCTAACAACTAAGCCTAGCATCACTTGGCTACTTTAATGATATCTAAGTGCAACCTGTCACATTACTTCTAGCAAAAATAAGCTGCTTGTCTAACTACTTAAAGTTTATAATAAAAGGGTTTTCTTTCTTTTATGACAAGCTTGTTAATTATCTTTCTAACTTTTTAACTTTCTTCTTCATTTACTTTTCTTTTTCTTTTGTTTTCTTTTTTCTTTCTTTTATCACTTGCTGACTAGTCTTTTTTTTTTCTTTTTACTTGACTTTTCTTTTTTTTTCAGTCTTCTTTTTTTCTCTTTATTTGTTATTTCTTTTTCTTTTTTCATGTATTGACTTTTTCATAGCAGATTATTCAGACTTGTTCATAAAATATGTTTTATGCTATTTCTGTTACTATGTTTATAAACTGTTGTTTTGTTTTTATACTCAAATTTAAGCTAATCTGTCTTAAGTTGCTTTTGGAATTAGGCCTTTGATCAGTGTTTTTCTTATTTCTATTTTATTTGCTTTGTTTATTTAAAAAATACTATATATAATATATAAGGTAGAACTCATATTTTTTTTTCTTTTTTTAAACTTTTCATGCTATTGCAATAGATACTTTTTGTATTTTTTTTCATAGTATTACTGATGAAAAAGTTATAACAGCTTGTGCATCATGATACATTGTACAAGCACTGATTGAGACCTAAGGATTAATTATGCACAATTAACCCCATAATGGTAAAATATGCATAATTATGCCTCAAACAATCCTAGCTTGATGAATATGACCAAAACAAGAAAGCATTTGATTATGAATACAATATTTCAGAATAGCAGAATCCAAATATTAAAAAGATAAATTAATATAATTGTAATAGAATAAAGTAAAAATGAAACAACTTAGAATACAACACTTATCTAGTTTAGTAAAACTCATAATAGTACAACAGTGTAGTGATAGAATGTGAAAAAATAGAAAAGCAAACTAAATTTAATAAAGAAATTGTTAGTAATACAAAATTGTATAAAAGAAAGCATAATTTTAATAAAGTTACTTATCTTTTGTATTCTTCAATTAATAGAAGAAAGGTCAAAAGCTCTTTTAGTAATAGTTTATAGTATAGTTAGTATAGGTATTAAGTAAAGATACAAGTACAGATAAATAAAGTAAAATTATACTTGCCAAATTAAATTTCATACCTTGAGCCTTATTTTGCCATTTCATAACATTACGTGAGGTTTTGTTTATTGGAGCAACAGACTTGCTATTTACCTATTGCAACAGATTTGCTTGTCTTTTACACAATGCCAAATGTTCTTAAGTTTCTTTGACTTTGCTTTGGCAGACTTGGCATTCTGCTTTTGTATATATATTTGGCCTTCTTTTATTAAGTTCTTCTAATGTTGAAAGTTTGTCCAATATACATTTCATAAAAGCACTTCTTTTTGTATTGCTTCTTCTTGTCAAAAAGTATACCTCTTTAGATAACTTTAGTCTTCTCCAAAAGTATGTCCAATCATATATTATTACTTCTGTTTCTGGTTCTATATTCTTGATTGCTATTGTTTCCTTCTACTTTGCTTCCAGTCTGGCATTTGTTACTATTTTACATAGAAATCTTGCTGATATGTTTATTTACTTGTTTTTCTATTTTAGACAGTACTCTATCTCTTCATTACTGATTTCTTCTAGAAAAATTATTTTTCTACTTAATGTTTCTTTTTTCACAAGATTATTAGCTTTATCATTCTATTTATTTCTACTATGACTTTTCACTTTAACCCACTTTATCTGTATGTTCTTTGTTCTAATTATATCTATTATTTTCAATACTTATAGTGCATTTTTCCTCTTAAGAACTTTATTTTTATCTATACATGCTAAGCCTTTACCAATGTTCCTAATTGCTGCATTGCTATCTGTAAATATTTCTAATTTTTTTTCTTTTGGTTTTGTTAAAATTGCTGCTCATATTGCTAGTACCTCAGCTATAATAGACATAGGCCATTCTTTTACTCCTAATACTACTTTCTCTTCTGATTAATTTTGTACTTTACTTATTTGTATCTAACCTATATCTATGTTTTTATTTATTGATTCTTTTTCATTTTTTTTATTTTGCTGCACCATCTGTATATATTGTGTATTTGCTTTTGTCTCTTAATATATTTCTTCTTAAAATCTCTATTAGCTCTTGATTAACAATTTTTCTCACTTTTTGTTTTCTAATTAATTCTATTTCTAGGCTTTCTAATATTTTTAGTTTTATTAGCTTTTGTTTATTTTTTCCTAGCTTCTCTGTTCTCATATATTCTATTAGTTGGTCAGTAGCTGTCTTAATTATATTATTGTTTCTTCCTAGTAGCATATCTGGAACTAAGTTTATTTTGTTGTTGGTTTTTATTCAATATTAACAACTATTTTTTTTTGTTTCTTCTTCTTTTATACACCTATTGCATTTATTGATTTTTGTTATTAAGTCATTTTCTATATTATGCATTTGCCAATGTTTTATTAGTAGCTTCTTTTTCTTTTTTTTAACTATTTTTCTTACTTGTCTATCCTCTGTTGCACTGTGTACTATCTATTCTTTTTTTTCTTTAGTCATTTGACAAAATTCTTTACTTAATCTTTATTGTCTGTATATTACATTTGTCTGTTTTAAATTATTCTTTAACTTCTCTGCTTTTGATTCTGATGAGTACTTTTGTCTTTATTATTTTGAACCACTTTGCCTTTTTGCTTTTGCTTAATTGATTCTAATAGGCCTTAAATTGCTGCTATATTATTAGTTTTTCTCTTTTTGTGTTGAGTAGCTAATTTAAGTATATTAGTTCTGTTTCACTTCTTTTGTATCTACTTTTTTTCTATAGTCATAATTTTACTAGTTCAATTATTCTGAAACTGTAACTATTTGTTGTCTATTATTTACTTTTTTGTGTTTATATTTATTTCTAACTCTTTTGCTTTAGCTATTGTCAAACAGCCTAAATTGTTCTTCCAATATGACTTGTCTTCTGGCAGTTTTCTTACTTTTTATATATTTTCTATTAAATTTGCTCTTTGACAACTCTGTGTTATTTTTAATTTTATTAGCTATTTTAGTTTATCTTTTCTGTTTAGTCTTGCTATCAGGCCTCCTATTTGTTTTATTATTAGTTCTTGTTGCAAAGTTTTGCAACTACTAAGTTCTTTGTATTCTATTATACAGTTCTCTAGTATTCTTGATAAGTCACTTTTTTGTTTTGCCAAATATATTATTGATTGGTGTATTTTATTTATCTCTTTTTCTGATATCTTCGTTAATTGCAACAAGTAGCTTAATTTTGGTATTATTACTATATTGTTTATATATGCTATTTGGATCATTGTCATTTTCTTATATTTAAGGTCTTTTTTATTATCTGGCTTATTATCCTTTTTGCTTTTTTCTTTACTAAGACTTCTTATATTCTGTTGTTTAGCCAGATTTCTAATAAACATATTATCTTGTTTTTTAGCTCTTCTGTTATTTTATTTTTTCTAAAATTTATTTCTTTTTCTTCTTTTTTAACTTTTTTAATCATTATTATTAGTTTTAATTTAGATTTATTTATCTTAATATCATTTATTTTTAAGAAATCTTCTGTTATTTTTAAAATCTCTAGCAGTTGTTCTTTGCTTTTTACAATCTATGTTGTATTATCTGCATATATAATTGCTACTTGGCAATAGTTTGTAATGTTGTTACAATATATTCTCTTTTTAATCACTTGTTCTACTATATAGGCTAACCTTTTATCTTTTTATATCTTTTCTAATAACAAATCATAGAAAAAATGCTATATTAGTGATGATATTACTTCACTTTGATCTATTTCATCTTCTGCTGTTATTTCTTCTATTAAACTATATGTTGTATTTATTTTAAGTTGTTTTTTATGAAAAAGATTTAAGATGTATTTAATTATTATTTTGGGTATTTTGACTCTTTGTAAAACTAACTTAAGACTTTTAAGTAAAACTAAGTCAAATGTCTTTTTCATATCTTACAAAAGTATCTACACCTTTTTATTTTTTTCTTTTGCCTTTTCTATTATCATATTTAAAATATATACTAGTTATTCCATCAAGTTTCCTAATAGGCCTGCATAGTTTGATTCTTTAAGTATTTCTTTCTTTGTAAATATTTTACTAAACCTTTTTATTATTAACTTTGTTACAACCTTTCTAAATATTTTAATTAAAGCTATTAGACAAATATTGTTCAAACTATATTCTTATTCTATGTCTTTTGGTATTAGGTATACTTGTGCTATTTTTTATTTTATTGATATCTCCTCTATCTTTAAGCACAAGTTTGCATAAGCTCTAAAAACCTCTTGAGTTTTCCTTCCTGCTTGTTTGATTAAAGTGTAACTTATTTCTAATATTTCTAAAACTGTTTCTGTCTTAAGTTCTCTAATTATCCTATCTCATTCTTCTTTTTCAATTTTCTTTTTAATTTTTCTATATTATTTTTCTTTAATATAGTTTTGTGGTTTATAGATTTTTTTCCAGCTTTCTGGCATCTCTTCTAATTTTGTATTTCTTCTTCTAAACTGCTTCTTATAGTATTCTACTATTGCTTCTTTAACTAGTTCTGCTTCTGTCACTAATCTAGTTTCTTTTTCTATTTATTTAATTACTTTGTCGAGTATTACTTTTTTGTATAACTTGTTTAAAAGACTAGTTATTATTTTTTCTTAATCAGTTTTGATTATTTTATATCTTTTGTTTATGTTATCTTCTATTTGTTTTCTTTGATTTTGTTCTTATTCTTTTTTTTTTTTCTTTTGTAAAATTTTCTGTCAGCCTTTTATATCCTTTATCCAAGCATCAAACCATTGTCTTTGGATTTTTAATAATCTTGTACCAATTTTTTTGCTAAGTCTTTTAAGGTTTTTATTCACTTCACTTTGATTTACTTTTGTTACTTTCTGTTCTTTTTTTGTTTTTGCATACTTGACTAGTCTTTGAAGCTCTATAATAATTTTTTCTTGCTATTGATCTTTTTGACTATCTTTTGTTTATCATCATATTGTAGACTTTTTTTTTGGTATATGTTTATTTGCTGTTGTTATAATTGCCTCTTTTATTACATTTCATATTTTGTTAATTTTTTATATTTTCTTTTTCTTTTCTCATTCTTCTTTTTGTATATTTCTTAAAGTTTTTTTTATCTCTAATCACTTCTGTAACTATGTGCATAACTTTTCTATTCTTTCTCTTTTGCTTTATTATAAAGATATATTGTTCTTGATTGGTTTTTTCTTTTAACTTCTATCTTGCTACTTTTTGCGATTATATGTTTTATCTATATTTCTGCTATTACTATCTTGTG
The DNA here is from genome assembly GCA_910591915.1 of Cetraspora pellucida. Lineage (NCBI taxonomy): Eukaryota > Fungi > Glomeromycota > Glomeromycetes > Diversisporales > Gigasporaceae > Cetraspora > Cetraspora pellucida. The sequence goes on from CAJVQA010011669.1 coordinate 8,436, forward strand.
ATCACTTTCAGTGATTTCTTCTATATCTTCAATTTTTGTTCTTTGTAGACCTGAAGCTAGTCCTTCTGATATCTATATATAGTCAATTTTAGTTATTGTTTTTGAGTTTGATCATATATATCTTTGTTTAGTTGAATGCATTTCTCTGTATATATCATAAAAGTCTTGTCTTCTTATCCAATTAAATAATAGTAATCTTTTGTAGCTTGCAGCTTGTGGGTTTGTCTATTTAGAACATTATTTACTATATAGTTAAAGTCTCATATAATCACTATTTGTAATCATCTATTTTTTTTTGTGATAATTTTTACTATTTTTTGTTGAATGTTTTTTCCTATTTCTTTGTTATTTGGTAATATATAGACCTTTATTACTATTAATTCTATTTGCTTGAAATATAATATAATTTTTATTATGTACTTATTTATCTTTTTAATTGTATCTACTTATTTTGCTCATTGTTCTTCTATTAACATCTTTACATCTAATCTTTTTTCTTGTCTTTTGCTATACTATTTTAATAACTAATATATCTTTTTATTGTTTTGTATACTAAAAATTTCCCTTCTCTTTCTGCAAGATTCATTTTATAATTTTCAGTATTGTAATTTCTTTTTCTTCTTCCTAGCCAAGCAGGTTTTCAAGTTTTCAACCTTTGGTTTTTAATTCATTAATATTGTGACATATAACTTTTATCTTTTTTTTTTTTTCTTTTCACTTTTCTTTTAATTGATTTTGTAATACTTTTGTGTTAACTGCTCTTTTTTTTTCCTTTTCTGTATTTCTTTTTTTTAAATAAAGCAATAATATTCTTTCTTCAAAAACTTCTCTTTTTCTTTACAGAAAATTCTTGAGTTCTTCATCTGTTTTTATTAATTCAACTATAGTGCCTTTAAGAGTAATCTAGTTGGGCTTTTTATACTCTTTCTTTAGCTATCTCCAATCTTTTTAGTCTTTCTAGTATTTGGCCTAATATGTTCTTCATATCTGATATTTGTTTTTGTGTTTTTTTTATATTTTTAATTTCTTTTTTTGGTCTTTTTTCTTCTTAGTCTATACTTACTAGATTTTCTTTTTCATTTTTTTTGTTCTAATAGCTTTCACTTCTTGTTTATTTCTTCTATTATTTGTCTTGTACTATATTTATTCTTTTTCATATACTCTTCTGAATCTGTATACTTTTTTTCTAAGTCAAAATCTCTATTTCTTTTTTTTTTTGTATCTTTTGTGCCTTATTGTTACTTTTATAGAGTTTTTCATTTAATCTTTTTGATTTAACTTTCTAGAACATTGAGGCTCTATTGTACTAGATCTTTTTTTTAGTAGTTATATTTATATTTTTCTGACTTTTGAATAACATTACTGCATAACTTTTTGGTTTTTCCTATCTGTTTGGTGAAATATATACTGCTATTGCCTTTTTGGTTTTGAGTTCTCATAGTAGAATTAGTTCAAAAATTTCTTTTAATATTTCTTTCAATCTTGCTATGAATTGGTTTCTTTTTTCTTTCTTCTCTTCTTCTTCTTTGCTTATTGTTATTCTTACTAACTTTTTATTTTTTAAGAGAATTAATTATAAAAATACTTGTTCTTTTTTTTTTTTTAATTTTATTACTGCCATTGTTCTGAATATGCTTCTTCAGATTCTGCATCTTATTACTTTACTTATCTTTCTTACTAGGTACTTGATTTCATACTCTGTCATTTCTTTTGATAGATCCTATACTGTTAATACTACTGTATTTTTTTTTATTTTCTTCATTTATATCTTCATTTTCTTAGTTAAATAAATTGTCTTTTGTTTTCTTATCTTCTTTTTTATTTCTTTTTTCTTCTGTCAGTTCATCTTTCTGCTTTAATTTCTCTTTCTTCTGGTTTATCTATATCAGAAATTATTCTAAACTAATCATTATGTTTTCTTTAAATTTTGCTAATTGCTTCTTCTTTATCATATTTGCAATCAAATATAACAATAATTTAAATATTACCTCTCTTAAATAGTTTTTTGACCTCTTTAATATGTTTGTTTTTTTTTATTTTTTTATTTATTTATAATATCAAGTAGGAAAAATTGATAATATATGAGCATGTCAATTGGACATAATTGTATAACTAAATATTATTCCTAAACTATACTATTGTT
>CAJVQA010011670.1:0-10576 GCA_910591915.1 Cetraspora pellucida
TTTTTCTTAAGCAGTCATGTTAGTGCTTTATTAAGATTTTGGAATTACATTTGCAATTATATAAATATCCTTAACTAATAAGCCTAGCATTACTCGGCCACCCTAATGGTACCTAAATGTGACCTGTTGCAGAAGTAAGCTGCTTATCCAACTACTTAAAGTCCATAATGAAAGGGTCTTCTCTATTTTATAATGAGCTTTAAAATTGTTTTCTGTACTTCTTTTCTGATTTGTTTTTCTTTTTTTTTTGCTTTCTGTTTTTTTCCTCTATGGTTTGCTGATTTGGTTTTCCTTTCTTCTTTGGTGCTTCCTTCTTTTTTTCTTTTCTTCTTTTTATTCTACCTATTATTTCTTTGTTTTTCTTCTATTCATTAATTTTCTCAGATCAGATTCTTCATGCTTGTTCGTAAAATATATCTTAGGCCATTCTTGCTACTACATTTATAAATTGCTATCTTGATTTTGTATTTAGAAGCTGTCCCAATCTGTCTTGTATTTCTCTTAGAATGAGATCTTTAATTAGTTCCTCTCTTATTTTGATTTTTTCTGCTTCTGTTTCCCCAAAGAGTGCTATATATAATATATATAGTAGAACTTGAATTTTTTCTTCTTCTTTTAACCCCTTCTAGGCTGTTGCAATAGTCATCTTTTGGATTCTTTTTCACAGATTTCTTTGTTCTTTACATGCTGCCAAGTGTGCCTGTGTTTTTTTTGTTTTATCTTGGCACATTTGACACTTCATCGTTGTATATACGTTTGGTCTTCTTTTGTTAAGTTCTTCTAGGGTTGGAAGTTTATCCATTATGCACTTTATAAATGCACTTCTCCTGACACTACCTCTTCTTGTTGTACAGTGTACTCCTTTAGATATCTTCAGTCTATTCCAAAAGTATGTTTAATCATATATTGTAACTTCTCTTTTTGATTCTAATTCTCTAATTGCTTTTGTTTCTTTTTATTCAGCTCCTATTTTTACATTCATTATTAATTTGCAAAGCAGTCTTGCTGGTATGTCAGTATGTTTGTTTTTCCACTCTAGGCAGTACTCTATCTTCTCGCACTGACTTTTTCAACCTGTATTATCTTTTTACTCATTGCACCTTTTTTTGCTAAACTATCAGCTTTATCATTCTATTTATCTTTACTGTGACTCTTAACTTTAATAAACTTTATCTGAATATTCTTTGTTATAATAAGTTCTCTAATTTTCATTATCCATATTGCATTCTTCTTTTTTAGGATCTTATCTTTGCATATTTGTCCTAAACCTCTACCAATGTTCCTTATTGCTGCATTGCTATCTGCATATATTCCTACTTGCTTTTCTCTTAGTATCATTAAAATTGCAGCTTATATTGCTACTAACTTAGCTATCGTCAATGTTTGCTATCCTTCTAAGCCTAATACTATCTCTTCTTCTGGCTATTCTTGTGTTTTGTTTGTTTGCACCCACCCTATGCCCATATTATTTCTGTTTCTCATATTTTTTCTAGTCTTCAGATTTGCTGCTCCATCTGTATATATTATATACTTGTTCTTGCTTCTTATTATATTTCTTCTTAAAACTTCTACTATTTCTTGACTAATGCTGTCTTTTAACCTTTGTTGTCTAATTATCTTTACTTCTGGTTCTTCTATCATTTTTAAACCCTCAAGTCTCTGTTTTCCTATTACTAGTTTGTTTGTTATTTCTATTATTTGATCTAATGCTACCTTGATCTTGTTGCTACCTTTTTCTAGTAATGCATTTGGAATCACATTAATTCTGTTGTTTACTCTTATTCACTATTGCAGCTATTTTCTTGGTGTTCTTCTTTTCTTATATAACCCTTGCATCTGCTAATTTCAGTTGCTAGTTCACTTTCTTTATTCTGCATTTGCCAATGTTCTACTAATATTTTTTCTTTTTTTTTCTTAACTATCTTTTCTAACTGTCGATTGTTCTGTGCACCATATGCTATCCATTCTTTCCTTCTTTTGTCTTCTGAAATATGCTTCTATTTTATCTGTATTGCTTGTATATTTTGTCCAATTGTTCTAAATTGTCTTTTAACTTCTCTATCTTCTAATCTAACAAGTACTTCTAGTTCTATTACTTTGAATTATTCTGCTTTTTTTCCCTTACTTGATAGATCTTGATAACTTTTTAGTTGCTGCCAAGTAATTAATTTCTCTCCTTTCATGTCTATTAGTTGGTTTAGATATATTAAGCCTGCTTCATTTATTCTCGTATTACTTTTTTTTTGCAACTGTATATCTATAAGTTCTTTTATTTTGGTTCTATAACCAAATATTGTCTATAAGTTGCCTTCTGTTCTTATATTTATATTAAGTTTCCTTGCTTTTAGTAATGTTAGACAAGCTAAGTTACTTTTTCAACCTTCTATATTTTTTGGCATCTTTTCTATTTTCCATATATCTTTCGTTAAATCTGCTCTCTGGCACTTTTGTGTTATTCTCAGTTTTGTTAGCTGTCCAAGACTATCTTGTTTGTTTAGTCTTGCTATTAGACCACTTATTTGTTTTGTTGTTAATTCTTATCATAGTGTTTTGAGTTTCTAAGATCTTTGTATTCCATTATATAGTTTTTTAATATTCTTTATAGGTTGCTTTTTGCTTTGCTAAACTTATTATTGATTGATGTATTTCACTTATACTTCTTTCTGACATTTTTGTTAGCTATAACATGTAACTTAGTTTTGGTATTATTACTATATTGTTTATATATGCAATTTGACTCATTGTCATCTTTTTGTATCTAAGATCTCTTATTGTTTGGCTGATTATTCCTTTAGCTTTCTTTTTTACTAGCACTTTACTCATTCTGTTATTTAGCCATATCCCTAGTGAGCAAACTATCTTGTTCTTTGCTTCTTCTATTATCTTGCTTCCTCCAAAGATTACTTTTCTTTTCTCTTTTTTAACTTTTGTGTTCATTATTAAAAGCTTTGATTTGTTTCTATTTATCTCTATATCATTCATCTTGAAGAATTCTTCTGCTATTTTTAGTGTCACTATTAGCTGTTTTTTACTATTTGCAATCCACATTGTGTTATCTGCATATGTGATGATTGCTTGACAGTACTTTGTAATGTTGCTGCATTGCATTTCTTTTTTCATCTGCTGTTTTACTATGTATTTTAGGTTTCTATCTTCTTGTATTCTCTCTAGCAGTGGGTTGTAGAAAAGCCACCATATTAATGAAGATATTACTTCTTCTTGATTTATGCTATTTCCTGCTGTTATCTCTTCTGTTAGGCCATAAGCTGTAATAATTTTTAGCTGCCTATTGTGAAATAAGTCCAGAATGTATTTTATTGTTCTCTTAGGCACTTTAACTCTTTGCAGTACTAGTTTTAGACTCTTAAGTAGAACTGAGTCAAATGCTTTTTTCATGTCTTGCAGAGGTATCCATACTTCTTTACCTTTCTCTTTTGCTTCTTCCATTATCATGTTGAGGATATATACCAGTTGTTCTGTTGAGTTGTCTAAAAGGCCTGTGTAATTTGGTTCTTTGAGTATTTCATTTTCTGTAAACACTTTGGCAAACCTTTTTGTTACCACCTTCATTACAACTTTCCTAAATATTTCTATTAATGCTATTGGTTATATATTGTTTAAACTATATTCCTACTCAACATCCTTGGGTATTGGGTAAACTTATGCTATCTTCTATTTCATTAGTATTTTTTCTTTTTCTAGACATAGGTCTGCAAAGCTTCTAAATACTTCTTGTGTTTTCTTTCCTGCTTATTTTATTAGAATGTAACTTATGCCTGATATGCCTGGAGCTGTTCCTGTCTTTAGTTCTCTTAAAGTTTCTTTCTATTCTTTTTCTTCAATTTTTCTTTCCACTTCTGTATACCATTCCTTTTTGATGTTTCCTCATAGTTTATATATTTCTTTTTACTCTTTTGACATCTCTTTTAATTTTGTATTTCTTTTTCTGAATTGTTTTTTGTAATGTTCTGCTACTCCTATTCTAACATCTTCTGGGTTTGTTAGTAAATTTGCTTTTTCTTCAGTTTGTATGATAACTCTGTCAAGTGTTATTTTCTTATAAGGCCTATTCAGAAGACTTGCTATCATATTTCCCTAATTTGTTTTGATCATTTCACATCTTTTGTCTATATTCTTTTCTATTTGTTTTCTTTGTGTATGCTCCCAGTTCATCTTTTTCCTTTTTACTAATAACTTTTTCCAACCTTTTATATCTTCTATCCATGCATTTGACCATTGTTTTTGTAGTTTTGACAATTTTGCATTAATTTCCTTGCCTAGTATTTTTAATTGTTTGTTCATTTTACTTCTTTTCTTCTCTGTTACTGCTTGTGTTTTCTTCACTTTTGCATACTTGATTAGTTTCTGTAGCTTGACAATGTTTTTTTCTTGTTGCTGTTCCTTCTAACTTCTTCTTCTGTTGATTGTCATGTTAAATACTTTTTTCTTGGGTATATGTTTACTTGCTGCTGTAACAATAGCTTCTTCTATTATGTTCCATATATTGTTTATCTTTTCTGTTTTCTTCTTCTTATTATGTTCTTTCTTGTAAATGTTTTTTAGAACTTCTTTTCTTTTTAGCTGATTTTGCAACTCTTGTGCATAATTTTCTCAATCTTCTAATTTTGCTTGATTATATAGATATATTGTTCTTGACTGTTTTTTTCTTTTAATCTCTGTCTTGCTTTTAGCTGCTATCATGTGTTTGATCTATATTTCTACTGTTACTATCTTGTGGTTGCTCTCTGTAATTTCTTCTGCCTCTTCAACTTCTGCCTTTTGTAGGCCTGAGGCTAAACCATCCGATATTCATATATAATCAATTCTTGTTGCTGCTTCTCTATTTGACCATGTATACTGCTGACCTATTGGATTCAAGTCTCTATATGTGTCTCTAAAGTCTTGATTCTTTATTCAATTGAAAATTGGTAGTCTTTTGTAGTTTGTTATTTGTAAGTGTTGTCTGTCTAAAATATTGTTTACTGTATAATTGAAATCTCCTATCACAATAAATTGTGTTTGTCTTTTCCTTTTTAAACCTGTTTCTATGATTTTTTGCTGAATGTTTTTTTCTACTACTTTGTTATTTAGTGGCATGTAAACCACAATCACTATTAACTCCAATTGTTTAAAATATAATGTGATTTCTATCATATATTCACTTATTTTCTTGACAGTACCTACATGCTTCTTCTATTGTTCATCGACCATAATTCCAATACCTGACCCTTTCTTCTTATCCTTTGCTGCACTTGTCCAAAAACCTATATATCTTTTGTTTGCTGCATGTGTTAGAAATTTTCCTTCTCTTTCTGTAAGGTTCGTCTCTGTAATTTCTATTATTGAAATTTCTTCTTCTTTTAATCAGTTGAGCAGATTTTTCAGTTTCTAACCTTTGGTTTTGAGTCCATTAATATAATAACATGTCATCTTTATTTCCTTTTTTTCCTCTTTTTATTTTTCTTTTAAAGGTTTTTATTTTGTCTTTATACTTTCTATTTTTCTCTTTTCTCTGTTCAACTTTTTATCTTCTTGACAAAGAGACTTCATTTCTCTTCTTTTCTCAAAACCTCTTTTTCCTTTCATAAAAAATTTCCTATCTTCTTGTTTAAATTCATTGGTTCAACTATGGCACCTTTAGGAGTGATTAGGTTGATCTATCCTATTTTTTTCCCTTTTCTTTTCTAGTTTTTCTAATCTTTCTAGTATTCAGCCTAGGATATTTTCAATGTGAGAATTTCCTTTTTGATGTTGAGTCTGGGTTGCTGCTTTCTTTTTACTCCTTTCTTGCTTCTGAGTTTCAGTTGTTGAGCTTTCTTTATCTTCTTCATACATATTATTTTTGTTGATCTTCTTTTCTCGTCTATTGCTTTTATTGTATCTGTATTCCTCTATGTCAGAGATTTCATTAATATTATCACTATTGATGTGTTTTATTTTTGTGTTTCCTTCTTTATACTTTTGCCAAAAAAGTAAATAGTTGTTGAATCTTATTGGCTTTGTCTGTGCTGCTTCTATTTCTTCTATTGATGCAAAAATAATTGTTGCTGATCTTCTTTGATTTCCATTTCTGTTAAGTGATATATATACTGATATTGCTTCTTTTTCATTTAGACAGCATAATAGTAGTACTTCTGATGCATTACCTGGAAGCTCTGTTAACCTTGTTATAAATTGACTTTGCATATTATATTTATTATAATCTTCTTTACTTAACATTACTCTTGCTAGTCTATGTACTCTTATTGGTAGTGATCATGGAATCTTTTCTTTTTCTATTTCTTTTGTTTTAACTACTGCTAATGCTTTGTACTTGGATCTTTTAATATATTCAATTTGAGCTTTTTTGATGTTTTTGCACATATGTTTTACTTCTTCTGTGTTAATATTTGTTAGAAGATCCCATATCATTATGTATAACACTGCTTCCAAATCCTCTTTTGTTAAGTGTTCTGCTTCTTTATAGTCCACTTCTTTTTGTCTAGTATAATTTTTTGACTTTTTTTCTTCTCTTTTTTTGTCTTTATATGCTTGCTGATGCTGCTTTCTTTCTTGTCTTTTTGGTTCTTTTGGAATGATTTGAGCCATTCATCTTCTTTTTCTTTAATTTTTTCTATTGTTGCATCTCTACTAAACTCACAGTTGAAGTCAACTTCTGTCCAACTATTACTTTTCTTAAAAACTTCTTGAATTGATTTGATGTGATGGTTTCCTCAAAAGATCTATTGGGTATATTTCAATCTTTCTTTCTTGTTTTTTCCTAATACTATATATGTTGGAATATTCGCTTTAAAAGATTTACTTTTATCACATATATGGTTTTTCAGTGATCATTGACTATTTTCAATTGTGTCTGTAAGTGTTAGTGTTTTTTGATTCTTTTTCTTTGCTTTTAGCTCTACTATTTTCTTATCTATATCTTTAATGTTTCTCTTTAGGTTGTATATTCTGTTATCTATTGATGTTTCTTGGTCTTCTTCAGTTTGTTTTCCTTTACTGTTGGTCTTTTCTTTTGTTGTACTCACTAATGACATTTCTGAAACTGTACCTTGAGAGTTACTAGAGCTTGATTGTTGTGTAATTGAGATACTCAGTTCTTTCATTTGTCTTATAACTCTTTTTAGATCTTGGTTTATCTCTTCTTTTTTATTTGCTTGTTCTTGTTTTTTTTTTCTTTTCTTGGTATAGCAATTTCTTTTTTTTCTGCTTCTTTAACCTTTTCAGTTTTCTCTGTTTTTGTTTCTTTTTTAATTGTTTTTTCCTCATTAAAATTCATTTGAGGATTAAAAAAGCCTAGGTTCACATCTATTGCTAATAGCTTTGTTGCCCATTCTTTGATGATATTATGTGGCATCATGCACACTTCAGCTATTCTAAGCACTTCAAGAATTTGGCCATAAAGAAGTAAATCCTTTACTGTAATATTTTTCAGATCATAAACTGCTAAATCTTTTGCTATATATTCTAGGTTATCTGGATTTCTAATATGTTTTGACAAAATCTCATCTAGTATCTTGCTATCTATATATCTATAGTTTCTATTTTTGAACCCTCTAATATGTTGAATTAAATCTGTGTCCAATGGCAATCCTATTCTTGTTTGTACTTCCATTTCTAGACTTTTTTGTTGCTTGTCTATCTATTTAGTAGCTGTGCTTGTACTTATCTATATTTTCTAATATAGTTGTTTGTTATTTAATGTGATGCATTGTTGTTTGTTGTTGTTTATATTAATAGCTGGTCATGTGCTCTGTTGTTGTTTTTTAGGTCTAGCATACTTTTTCGATTTTCCTAAACATTTGTTCAAAAATTCTTAAAGCCAGAAAAAGTTTTGTTTTCCAAAACTTTGCTTATGTTGTTGCTAAGACAAAATATTTGTGTTTTGTGTGCTGAGTCTTTTTTCTTAGAGGTTTTAATATAGTTTGTTGCACTGGTTTTGTGTTTTCTTAGTGTATTTACTTTAGCTGTGTTTTGAAAAAAGAGATCAGCAAAAAGAGTTTTTTTTTATTATAATTATGACCATTCTAGTTTTTGTATTCATCCACTTATCTTTGCCTACTAACAACCCTAGCTAATATCAGTGAAAATATATTATAACTACTAAGTCTTTAAAGCAGTTCACTCACATGAAAAGCTTTTAATTTTGTACTAAACCTTTCAGAACTTTCTGTATCTCATTCTTACAGCTGACCTAGTATCACTATAGCTGAGACCAATACTGGCAGTCAAAGCATACTATTAAACTGCTATGCTCTTGTAGTGTTTATCTCAACCATTATACTAACTTCATAACATATCCCTATTACTTTAATATTAAATTCAAGTTTTACTAAGCTTTCAAATTAGATAGCTCAGAAAGGCAGATCATAACCATATATCTCTGATTTACATGTTTGCCAGTATGTAACTTTTTTCTTTAGAATGAATTCTAGTAACCTGGTTGGTTCTATTTGGCACCTTCTCAAAAGCTGGCTCTTTGCCTAGTTTTACAAATTCTAGCTTTATTTCATAGATCTAGTCTTTACAGTAGCATCATTGAAGCTTTAGGTTACCTCTCTACTTAGGTTTTCAAGTGGGCTTCTGTCTTTCTACCTGGTTTTTGTAATTTATACAACCTAAGAACTTATCTTAGATTCACACTATCTGATACTAGTTTGTGTTTCTTCATACAACATTGCATGAATATCTAAACTTTTTAGTCATACTAGTATGACATAGGTTGCAGGTGTCTATTACAACCAATCACAGAAGACAGTTAATCATAACACAGAAAAAATTGCAAATTTTTGTTATCACTGGGATTTGAACTCTAGACCTGCCACTTGAGGGTTAACAATCTATCTACTTTACTAGTTTCTACATTTCTTTTAAACTTATAGTGTTTAATACAACTTTTTAGTTTATATTAAAGATTCCATTTTTAATTATTATAAGTTTAATAATTTATTTATAAAAATTAATATTTGTCTTAAGAGCAAAAATTTTTTTTAGCTTTAGAAACATATGAAATTTTAGAAAACCTAAAAAATATTTTAATAATAAACTTTTATGTTATATAATCTTTAAACTTTAATTAATTAAAAGTTTTTTAATAAAATTAAAAAAGTTTTTTAACTAAGTTTATAAAGTAGAATTTTAAAAATGTTTTTTACTTAAAAAATATATTGCTAAAATTAATTGTTAAAATTTTATTATAAAAATTAATTTTTAAAAAAAAGATACAAGCAAATTTGTATACAATATAATTTAAGAAATAAGTATATTTTTGTTAATTTTTTAGACATATTTGTTTAAAAATAATTTACAATTTAAGAAATAACAATTATTTATATTTTAAAATAGTTTATTATACATTTTTTTTTTTAATATTGGCAACCATGATGGTTAACCAGTCAGAAGTTTATTTATAAATATTCAGTACAGACAATATACAAATATAATTATATCTAACCCTTTGTGTTATCTTATATAATTATCCTAATTGGCACCTATAAGTGATCTGTTATATCAGACCTGCTAAAGTCTAGATCAAGCTTATTTGTTTGCTGCTCTACAATTGAACAGTACTAATTTGATACTATTTGTTTGTAGAGAAGTAAAAAAAATAAAAAAAACTTCTTGTTAAAAGAGAATGTATTAAAAAAATATATATAAAGAAGAAATATAAAAAAAAACCAAATCTCATAAAATTAAAAAGGAGAAGTTGTTAACAAAGACTAGAAAAATAGTTACTAATTATAAAAGCTATATCAGCTTACTAAAAATTATATATTACTAAATACAGTAATCTTTACTTAAACTCTATCTAATTAATATATTTAATACTAAAGCTTATATTCTAAAAAAAACAATTTATTCAAAACTGAACTAGTAGAAAATTTTCTATATGCTAAACACTTTAACTTTTTGTCACTAAATCTATTTTCATATATGATTCATCATACCTTTTACCAGATCTTACATTTTAACACTTGCCACATTTTCAACTAATTATTTTATCTTTTGCTGAAAATCTTTAATTTTGGCTCATTGTTATGTTTTTTTTAAGACATATATATTTATATTTTATTTACAATATAGCTCTTTCAAAAATGAACTAATAAACAATCTTGATTTAAAAGATCAACAATGTTGATTTGATAGGAATAAGCTAAATTGCTCATTTTTCAATAAAAATTTCTTAGAAAAAAGTAATAAGAGAATTTTTTAAAGCCCTAACTATAATAAGTATAAAAGTTTATATTATATAAAATAGTATATTTACCAAGGCTTTTATTTTTGCTATTGCTTAGATATAGCTTAACAAAACTTCCTTAATTATAGTCAAAGTTATTTTTTTAATAGCTCTATAGATGACTGAAGAGCTAAACTCACAAGAAGCTGTTTTTTTAATTCTTTTTTATATTACTTATATGCAATCTGAAACTCTTGAATCCAGATACTAGATGGTGAAGTTTTGTTATATATAAATATACTAACTATCTCTTAGATTGTAACATAGGCAAATTTGTCTGTGTTAATTTTTTTAAAATTAATTTTTATAATAAAATTTTAATAATTAATTTTAGCAATATAC
>CAJVQA010011671.1:0-10576 GCA_910591915.1 Cetraspora pellucida
TCCGTGGGAATTGAACCTTAGACCTGCCACTTGGGGGTTGACAACCTATCCACTTCACTAGGTCGCCACACCCCTATAGTATATTTAGTATAATTAGTATAATTAATATATATAGTATAATTAGTATAATTAGTATATAAAGAAAAAGTATATAAGTAATGTGTCTGTAATGTAAGAAAAACAAGTCTTACAGTATAGTCAATAAAGTTATACTTACTCTTAGTACTCACCCAAATCCAATGTCTCTTTTGAGTACTATTTCATCTGACATTATACAAGAAACTCTTGTTTACCTTATAAATAGGGAGTTTTTGAGTTCATAATTTCTATAATATGATAATAACTATGATTATACTAGTATAACTAACAAGTTATAAAAAATTTGTATAAATTTAACTATAAAAAAAATACAAACTAGTATTAAACAATACAAACTTAAGTTTAGTTTTTATAATTATATAAATTTGTAAAACTAAAAAAATAAAATCTATTTAAAAATACTTAAATAATAAGATAATATAAATTTTTAATAGTATGATAATAAAGAATGTATTTAGAAAATAGATTTTAATATAAAAGAAATTGATAAAATATAATTTATAGAAGTAGATTTATCAATTAAAGTATCAAATTTTAGATAAAAAAAAGAATACCAAATTAGATTTAATATATTAAAAATGAATTATAATTTTTTTAAACTATTTGAATTAAAGTTTAAAAATATACTAAAGTACTAAAAATATATTATAAAATTGATACTAGAGTTTGAATAAACTTTGCAAAAAAATAGTTTTGCTAATACTTTATAAAATAAATTAGTAAAAAGTATTTAGAATTTTATAGTTAAATAATATATTCTAAAATAGAAAATAGTTTAATAAATATATAAGATAGAAACTAAATATTAAATTAGATATATTTAGATGTATAAATGCTAAATATTACTTATTTGATAAAATTCAAAAACCAAAAAATTTAAATAAATAATCTTTTAAAAAATTGTATATATTGCAACTAGTATAAAATTTTTAGATTAACTACTTATATAGACAATTAAAAGTTATATATATAGCTAGTTATATGCTTATTTTATACAAGTTATATGTAATATATAATTAAAAATACAAAAATAGTAGTTATTATAAATTTTAGTCTCAATAATAAAAAAATAAGTATAATAATAAAAACTTATAAATAAATTAAAACTAAAATAAATAAGCTATTAGTAATAATAATAATTATAGCAACTATATTAAAATATAAGTATTAAAAAAAATAATAATATAAAAATAATTATATAAGTTTTTTTTATTTAGTATCTTTTAAGTATTAAATTTATAAATAAAATTTTATTATTTAATAATAATTAGTTGAAAAAAAACAAATATAAATATATATGTAAAAGGTCAGGATAATAACAATCAGATTAATATACAAAACAAACTATGATATCTTGCATAGCTATAGAAGCCAAGTATAAGATAATTGATTCTGTAAAAAACAACCTTGCAAGATTATTTTCAGCATTTTTAATCTTCTATAATCTCAATACATGCTTTAACAATTTTTTTCTTTATTACAATTTACTACTTTTTTTTATGATTAAACTATTCAAACTTTAATTTAACATATTAACAAATATAATAATAACAAAACTATATCTAATATCATATTTTTTGTTAATTTATCATGCTATTGTTAAGAGCAAATAGGTACCAGAGTTGCTCTAATCTATTGCCATCCTGATCCATCTTCTTATACAAAAATGACTCTGAAACAAGCTAACTATTGTGTATTAATTGAACTTTGAAAAACTTGGAAGCCAAGCTGCCTAAGTAAAACAATGCCATAATAATGTAGAATCAGAAACTATAGCTATTTGTTAGAATAAATCTGTCAGATTGGGCTAGTTGTTTATATAATATAAGGCTATTCAAGATTCTGATTGCAATAACAAATCTGAAATTGTTAAGTTTAGTAGAAAAATGTTTGATTTTGCATCCTTGTGCTGTCTCTTATTGTGTAATACTATTTTTGTATATAAGTGCATCTTTTCTTTAAGTTGTAATAGAGAGAGAACTAAGTAGAATCATAATTATTAGTATTAGCTGAAACAATAATAAAAACTATCTTAGTGATAAACTAAAATTTTGTACTTACACCTTAGCCTTACCAAATCATTCTGCCTCTTCTATAGTATAACATTTTACAATATTTGGTATTTTCAAGTGACAATTTGTTGCATCTTTCTTGATCTTGTATTCCACAAATTCAATCTCCTTCTAACATTATAAAACTTATATATATCTTTCTAATAATACTTTTTTATCTACTTATATTGTTATTTTTCTATATTTTTTTCTTATATTTTATAAACTTTCTCTTAGAACTATTTTATCTAATCTATTTCTTAACAATTATTTTTCAACTCTTTATGTTTGTAGTTCTTTTTTAACTTTATCCAATTTAATTTTAATTATTTTTATATAACTATTACTACTGTAACAATTCTGGTCAGAACTATCCTAGAATTCTCTATTCAATGGGTAGCCGTTGGGTCATTCATATAATGTTGAACATTACTACACTCAAAAAAAGCATTGGATTTAACGAGTGTAAGGTGGATATTTATTACTATATTCTATGTTCTATATGTTCTCTGTTCTATTCTATCTAAATATATTGCTTATATACTTTTTTCCTATATGCTAAATATACTATTTACGCTATATACACTATATATGCTATATCTACTTTATGCACTATATTTGCTATATACGCTATATACACTATATATGCTATATATGCTATGTTTACTAATTACGCTATATACTCTATATCTACTAATTACGCTATACATATGCTATATCTATTAATTAATATATACTATTGTTTAATTATGCAATCAATCTTTAATAAATTATTGACAATTCTATTTTAAATTGTAACACTACATATAATATTAAACCTATTAAAAAAGAAGTCTAATAAGATTATTGTCTTAATCATAACATATCTATTGTAAGCATTACAGAAACTAAAATATTTACAAAACTAATAATTTCTTTACTTACTTATTGATCTAATTTTTATACTTCTATAAAAGGTACTGCTATTAAGATTTATAATTATTTTAAATATTATATCTATAGTATTTATACTCATCCTGAAAATGTTATAATACTTAATATTTTTTTCAAAATAATATCAAGTTTTGCATTATCTTAGTATATCTGTTATTAATTAATACTTTTACTTATAATTAAACTCAAAATACAGTAATTAACTAGATCTAACAAGCTTCTTAACTTCATATTTATTTTATTATTCTTAGTAATTTTAATATACAGAATAATACTTAAGCTCTTTTTTTAAATATAAACTTATTAATTTTCTTAATAATTCTAATATATATAATATTGAAGTTTACTTTAATAATAAATATTTTATTTAATCAAACAATGCCAGTAATAGTTATATTAGCTATATCTGAACTAACTAATTTAATATACAAATTTTTTGTCAACCTTTCAAGTAGTAAATTAGATATTTAAATCTTATCAATAATAAAAAATTTGAATAATTATCTATATAATATTTGTATTATAATAACTGTTTCTAATAATTGAATTAAGACATTTGTAATGATGATTACATTTGCATGACTGACAAGTCATAATGCATTTGTGTAAGTATGGTATTATACAAAAGAATACAAACCAGTATCAGATAATGCAAACTCTAAATAAGTTCTTATTACTGTAAAAATTCATTAAAATTGAGAAACAAAAAGACTATTTTGGAAGGTCTAAGTAGAGAAATAGTATAAATATTTAATAATGCTACTGTAAAGGCTATATCTAGGAAATAAATATTATGATTGTAGTACTAAATAGGCAAGAACTTCTAGATTGAAAGTCTTAGAGGTATTACCAATTAGGTCATTAGAATGAACTAAAAGAAAAAAATATCAAACTAATCTGATATACCAATAGACTAATTATAGTTCTATATAAGCTATTTGGATTGTAAGTTTGATAAAAGAACATAAGTTTATTAGAGATATACTGTAAAGTAAATGCTAAAGTTTGAGTAAACTTTACAAGAGTATAGCAGTTAAATAATATAGCTCTGATTGCAAGTGTTGATTTTGTTATAGTAATACTAAGTTAGCTATAAAAATAGATACAGAAGACTCTGAGAGATTTATTTTAAAGATAAAATAGTTCTAAAATTGAAATGATGATCTAAACTTGATCTAATAATGTTAATACAGATGCAGTTTCAGAAGGTTTAAAATGTAATACTTAAGCAGAGATGTTAAATATAGCAATTAGTAAAAAACTTTCAAGCAGACTTTTTAAATAGGTAATATAAAAAAGTTATATGTATAGCCAATTGTACACTCTTTCTATAATGGTTTATAAAATTATATTATCAAAAAAGTTATTAATAATAATAGTTAAACTTCTATTTCTAATAATTACTTAATTCTTTTCTCTATTTAAATATTTTTTATATATTTATAGCAAACACTTATATAAACATATTAGCATTAATTATTATATCTTTAATTACAAAGCCATATCTACAAAAACTGAAACCTTTTTGCAAATATTCTATTTTAACAACTCTTATTGCATAAAACTCATATCAATAATAAAATTTATAAAATTATTAAAACAACTTAGCATAAAATTTAATACTACATTATCTACTTTGCCATTTACACTATTACTAATAAAGTTTTTTATAAATATAGCTATAATTACCAATATTTATCTTATAGTACTTTATTACATTTATCTTTTAAAAAGCTTAGTTATATTATAAAACTAATTAAAAAACTTATTTAGCATTCTGATATTACTAATATCAATTAAAACATCTATCAAATTAACAAATAGTTACAATGTAATTTTCAACTACTTACTTTTACCAATCTATCTTGTATCTAACCATAGCTTTAATATGCTTATTCTATCTGAAAACAAATTTTTTATATTTATCATCTTGAGAACTTTTTCCTATTTTGATAAATTAATTAAAACACTAACAAAAAATATGTTACCTTACAATACATTCTACTTAGGCTAATATTATTCTCTTAATTCTTTTATTACTAATAAAAAACTTCTTCAAATTCTTTTTTAGCTATTTAACAACAAAGTTTGTAGTTTTATTAACATAGTTATAAGATACTCAAACATATTAGTTTTTAATATATTTTTATTATTACTACTTTTTTTAACTGTTGTCTTCTTGAAAATAGAACCTTTAAGCAATATAAATATAGTAGAATTTACTTTATTTCTAAATAAAATACTTTTAATAATGATTTTAATTTTACCTGACCTATTAGTCTAATTGAATATATTTTCAAGCTTTACAACAAAATTCTTACAAATTGACTTAGCTTTTTATTTTCTTCTTATTCTATTCACTCATCTTTTAATTATATTACTCTTCTGAACAACAGCACTTTAATTTCTATTTATATTTTTAAGAATTTTATTAAAAATGCTTCTTATAATTATAAAAACATATAGTTACTTTCACAAAACTTAAACAAGTACTATAATTCTGTTAACTTCACTTTTTTTAAACATGTATTTTCTTGCTTTTTACTTTTTTTATCTATTATTAATATTCTTTTTGACTTTTTTACTAACTGTTATAACTAATATTGGTTTAACTTTATTCTATCTAGTTTACAATAGCATTAACTAAAATAAAATTATTACTTCTCTATTATGATATATTTATTACAATTTGCTTCTTTTTTATATACACTTAAACATTTCTGATTACAAATTATAATTCTTTTGAATTATTAATCTTAAACTTTAAACATCTAATTTACTATAAAAATAATGCTTTATTTTGGCATATATAAATAATACTCTTTGAGTTGCTTGATTACAATCTGAACTATTAATAGCTGAATCTTTCTATGCTATGACCAATATTCATATTAATTTCTTAAAATTTATTCTAGTTACTAATAACCTTTTATCTTATTACATTCTTATCTCTTATAATAACTATTTTTTTACTTTATTTTTCTAAATAATCTTTTAAATTTTTAGATTACTAGTTTAATTTAGATAACAGATATTTAAACAAACAAAACTACTTATCTCTGAATTTTTTTAACTTGTTCAAATTATAAAAAGCCAAATGCATTACTGATGCATATACTTATTATATTGTTAACAAAATGATTATTTTTACTTTTACAGTAAATCTGACTTCAAAATATTGTAGTTAACTAATCTACTTGTAATAAAATCTTTATCTAGCACATTGGCCTTGTTAAACTTAAATTCAAACTTTGTTATAAAATACTTTCTATCACTTTTTTATATTTTCAAATTTACAACATCAAATATATTTAAAACATTAATTATAACAATATATTTCTAATTTTTTTAAATAACATAATTAATCTAACCTATTAGGTATATCTATCTGCATTTGAATTTAACAATTACAAAACAATCTTTGGTCTTTTATTAATATTTTTTTATATTCTAATTTAATTATTAATAATTTTAACTGTCTAACTATAAACTTTAAATAATACAGCTTATTAAGCATATTGGCTAAACATTTTCAACTAATCTAATCTACAATATTTTATATACTTTAAATAATAGAACTATCTCTTTTGAATTTTTTTTTCTTCTTTTATTCCAAATATTTTATTTCTAAAAACAATTTAGATATCACAAACTACTTTTTTTTGATCAACTTATTATATATAATAATTTATGCTTATTTTATTGCAACATATTTTTTCTAGTTTAAACAAACTTTCTAAAGGTGTTATATCTCAATAATTTACTACTTTTAAGAATATTACTACAAGTCATTTTTATTAATATATTCTATATAATTACTTCAAATGACTTTAAGCAAACTATTTTTCTTATACTACTAATTACTTTATCTCTAATATTAAACTTAACTACTTATTGTTTTTAGTAATTAAATAATTATTAGTAAGATCAGAAGGCATAATAGTTCTATAGGCCTTACTTTTATTACTTATTGGCACTATTTATTTCAGTTTTAGTTTTTTAATCTTTATTCTATTTCTTCTTTTATAACTACATATGTTCTGAATATTATTTTAATTTTAATTTATTACTAACAAATGTATTATTTTTATTTTTACAAATTTGGCTACTAAGCTACTCTGTTATATTAATTTTAATAAAACTATTAACTTACATGTCAACTTTCTTAACATTGTATACTATATAACTATATAATACCTTTACATATTCCATCTTCTTCTTTATTAATAAACAACTTTTAACAACTGTTTTGTATTTTTTAATTTGGTCAACTTACTGATAGTTTATAATTTATTGCTAACTCTAATTACAATTTATTTACTATTTCATTCTATGCTAATAGCTCTGTTATTAATCTTAGTATCTCTCAATGTTTTATGAACATAGGTTGGTTTAAGTAGATAACTTTGCAACTATCTAATAATTTTAGATACAAGTTAAACTCTGAACATTCTTCTGTAAAGCTAAAATTCTCATTATCTTTTTAGCAATTATTACTGCTTCTAGAAAATGTTCTATTTACATTTTTACTAACTCACAATTAGTAATCTCTAAATACTATAATATTTATTTATTAGCATTTAAACTTTTTTATAACTATACTTCATACTTTTTCATTTGGCAAACTCTTATCAACTTTATTAATTTATATTATTTAGCTTACTTTTTATTAAGTTATTGCATATCAAAATGATCTATTGAATAATTTTGTAACCAACTTGTTCATAGTCATCAAATATAAACCTTTTTAATAATCTTAACTAATAACTATTATAACTTTGTTTATACTCTATTTATTAATTAATTTTCTATTAAGATTTCTATGCAATGCTTTATTTATACTATCTGTTAATTTTATATTATAATATTTTGAATAACCCAACATCATTTTTAGCAATAGTCTACTATTACATTGATATCAACTAAAAAGTTACTTGGCTCTATATTAATAACAATCTCTAACTTTACTTACAACTTCTACTCCTTTATTCTAAAAATCTTTTGTATTAAAATTCTTTTAAATGAACTATCATTTCTTATATTCTTCACAAGTATAACTTCTCTTATTCTTTTTTTGTTATCAATATAATTAAACTAGTTCTTTACTATACTAGATTACTTGTCTTTTTACTTAAACTATTTATTATCTAGTTGTTAATTTTTTTATTTGCATTTTAAATATAATTGCTCTTAATATGGTTACTAATTTTGTCTTTAATTTGTATAAAAAAATTCTTACACTTAATAGTTTCAAATTATACAACTTTTTATATATACTATTATTTGCTTTTACTTTATCTGATTTAGTTTTTATTAATCTTATTTTCACAATTTAGAATATTTCTATTCTTTATTATACTGTTACTTTTCTTTTTATTAAACTTCTTCTTTATTTAAACCAAAAAAATATATAAATAAATATAAATTCTATACTGTATTTTATGTTTTGCATAGTTTTAAATTATATTTCTACTAACTTAACTCATAGTTCTTCTTCTAGTTTATCTTTACCTTACTAAAATTAATCTTTGAACTATCTAATAGATTAAATATCATGTTCTTTTATTTTAAATTATTACTAACATTTAAATTTAGAAAAGTTTTAACTATTTTTTTATAAGATTAGATTACAGATTATATATTTAAATTTTTATTCTTTATATATAATTTAAAGTAAGTCTTTATTTATAAAAATTTTAATTAAATTTTAATAAAATTAAAGATATAGCCTCATCTTTAATATTTAAAAAAAAATATTTTAATAAATAACAATTATTTTTTAAATATAAAGATAAAAATATTAAGATATTTACTTTTACTAATAAAACAAAAAACTTAGAAACAAGACATAATAATATAGTAAAATGATTATATTGTCAATCTCTAAATGGCAAATTTAGAATTTAAATCTTAGTGTTTATAAAAATTTAAAATTCATTCTGTGTTATAGTTAACTGTCTTTTACTATTAGTTAAGATCAAATATCTGTTATCTGTATTATACCAGCATAACTAAAAGGTTATATAACATTTATATAATAGTTGTATTTTGTACAAAGAAACTCTAACTAATATTAATCAATATAAAACTATAATAAATTCTTATGACTATATAAATTATAGAAATCAGAAAGATGAAAGTCTACTTAGAAGATCCAAATAGAGAGGTAGTTTGAACTTTTAATAGTGCTACTATAAACACTAAATCTAGGAAATAGAACTAGAACTTATGAAGCTAAGTAACATGCTAGTCTTTGGAAAAAAACTGTTGTAACTAGTCAAGCTGCTAAAATTCTAAAAAAAAACTAAAAAAAAAGGTTACATACTGAAGAATATATAAATCAGAGGTATTGTTATATTTACTTTTCTGAACTATCTAAACTGAAAGTTTGATAAAGCTTGAATTGAATATCAAAGTAATAAGGATATATTGTGAAATAAATATTAAAGTTAGAGTATACTCCACAAGAGTATAGTAATTTAATAATATGTTTTGACTACAAGTATTAGTTTTGATTATAATATAATTAAGTTAGTTGTAAGAATAATATACAAAAAATTCTGAAAGGTTTATATTAGTCAAAACTAGAAATTCAACCAAGTTGAATTACAATTACATTTGGCAAAAAATCAGCTAATTTTTTAAAATTTGACCAATAAAAATTCGGCTATACTGAATTCTACATTAATTTGATCTAATTTAATCAAAAATTCAGTGCCTGAATTTTAACAAAATTCAGTGCCAGAATTTTAACAAAATTCAGTGCCAGAATTTTAACAAAATTCAATTATTTAATTTTTACATTAATTTGACCTAAATTTAGTCAAAAATTCAGAGTCTGAATTTTAATAAAATTTGATCATTCTGATTTTTACATTAATTTAACCTAAATTTAGTCAAAAATTCAAAGTCTGAATTTTAATAAAATTTGACTATTTTGATTTTTACATTAATTCGACCTAAATTAGTTCTTTCTGATTTTTACATTAAAAAAAAAACATCAAATTTTAATAAAATTTAGCATTTCCAATTTCTACTCTTAAATTCAGATGATCATTCAGCTGAATTTAGTAAGTTTGAGTTCAGTGTCCAATAGCACCAAATTTAACAGAAATTTAGTAATTATAATCAGCTTCATAATCAAACATTGAACCATATCTGAATATTAAATTAAAGCACATTATATCAGTCTCATAATCAAAAAATTGAACCATATTTGACTTTATAATCAAGCATTGAATCA
Organism: Cetraspora pellucida; assembly: GCA_910591915.1. NCBI lineage: Eukaryota > Fungi > Glomeromycota > Glomeromycetes > Diversisporales > Gigasporaceae > Cetraspora > Cetraspora pellucida. The sequence continues at coordinate 10,327 of CAJVQA010011671.1, forward strand.
TATTTGAATGTAAAATTAAACCATATTCGACTTCATAATCAAGCATTGAATTATATCTGAATATTAAATTAAAGTGCATTATAATTAGTCTTATAATCAAAAAATCGAACCACATTCAACCTCATAATCAAGCATTGAATCATATCTGAATGTAAAATTGAACCACATTCGACTTTATTTTTTTTTTTTTGGTGTTAAGGTGAGGCCTTGCTCATATCTTTATTAGTAATTTTAGTTGTACATATTAATA
>CAJVQA010011672.1:0-10576 GCA_910591915.1 Cetraspora pellucida
TTTAACAGAGCTTTGCTTATATTGTTGTTAAGACAAAGTAGTTGTGTTTTGTTTGCTGAATCTTTTTTCTTAGTAGTTTAAGTGAAGTTTATCAGACTGTTTTTATGTTTTTCTATGTATTTGCTTTTAGCCTTATTTGAAAATTTAAGATCAGCAGAGAGAGTTTTTTGACAAATTATTTAAATAAGCAACCAAATTTATATATATAGTTAGTTATATATTTATTTTTATATAAGTTATATAATGTATAATTAAAATATAATAATAATAATATGATTACTATTTCTACTAATTTTTTAACTTAATTTTTGGTTAAATTAATATATTTAACAAATTCTTAACTTTAATGCCAATTATTTTAACCTTATATACTTAGTTGCAATTAAACATTCTACTTAAATTCTAAATTTACTTAACATTACTATTGCTGTTGTTAACTTGTAGTTTTTTCTTTAATTACAGCAATAACAGAAGCTGCTCAACTATAGTATGACAACTATAACTTAACAGGTTCTATATAAAAGTCTACATAAAACTTTAACAAAATACAGAGTAATTTAAAATTTTAAGGCAAAGGCAACAATAGATAATATATAAAAATACTAAATATTGCATTCAGTTTATTCACTATTGAAATGTATGAAGACACTTCCTATTGAAGTGAATAAAGACACTTAACTTTCTTGAAGGGTCAGAAAGTAGTGCTTTTATAGATATTTTACATGTATAAATAATTACAATAAAGACTACTCTATTGCTAATAAATGCTATTTATAATAATAAGAACTAATAGATATAATAGATATAATAGATATAGTAGATATAATAGAAATGGTAGAAATGATAGATCTAATAGAAATGATAGATCTACTAGAAATGATAGAAATGATAGAAATGCTAGATTTCTGGTACAGTAATTTGAGCCAATCAGAATCAAGTCACATGTATTATAATTAGTGCTTTTCATTAAAATCGTTCTGATCTCATGATCCCGTGATCAGAATTATATGATCTTGTGCTTGTTAAAATCGTCTCAGTGAGCTAAATCCAATAGTGATTGTTTAATCCAAATTGGTTCAGTACATCAAAAATTATAGTCAAAAATGTATAAAACTCTTGATGTTAACACCGTATATTTAATTTTAATTATCTTTAAACCTAGCTTATTAATATATAATTTTTAATAAATTGCTAAGTACAATTTTAATTTACTAGAACTTTATTTTTATACAAATAATTTTGTTATTAATTTAAGTACTTTACAATGCTTTATAAATATTAAATTGGTCCTAGTCTAATATTTTTTTTAGTTTGAAGATAAGATCATATTTTTAGTTTTTATTAGTATATATTGTTATAGTTTGTACAACTTTTACATTATTCATTATCTATTATTCTATATATCTATATTAGAATTAAAACTCAAATATATTTATCTGCAATTTAAATTTATTAGAGCCTTGTTTTGTATTCTACTTATATCTAATCTGAATTTTTACTTCATATTTAATTGTTAAGTAACTTGTATATTTCTTTTATATTTTTTAACTTATTTTTAAGTAACTTCCAAATTAGTTTACTAAATTATTTATTTCTTTTAAGCTACCAGCTTTGGTATATTTCAAAGAGCATTTCTTTTAGTATATATTTTAAGCCAAAGTACTGCTACTACTGCTAACTTCTTAATTCAAATATTGGTAATATATATCTTAAGCCAAATTTCTACTGTTATTGCTAGTTTGCAACTTTTCTTAGTTTTAGCATTATTTTTAATAAATTGTGTATCTAATCTGTCTTTTAAGTACTTTTTTTATAATATAAGTAGAATTATGTTTCAAGTAAACTTTTTTAATTTTTAATAATAATTATTATTTTTTTTATATTAAACTAGTTTTTTTTAAAGCTAGAGCTTTTTATTCAGTAGTTAAAATATAGGGACTCATAGCCAAGACCTCAAAGAAGTCTTCTTATATTAGAAAGTACAACTAGTCACATATATACTTTTGGTATCTAATTAAGTAGTCAGCTAATAGTTCTATACTAGCTGCTATATTTGCAATTCACCTAGGAGTATTGCCTATTTAAACCTTCTGTATTGCAATTCTTACTGTATCACTAGATCATTTCTGCTACATAAGTCAGTTAAAAAGGTTTAGATGCTTAACTGTATCCTTAGAACTCTATACCTTATTTCATACAATGTATTTTTAAAAGTATCATTACTAAAGCCTTTTATGTTTCATATATAGCTAACTTAGTTTTATATAACACACTATAGTTATCTAACACTTGCAATCAGAACTAACTTTATACTACTACATTACACTATTCCTATTCTTGTAAAGTTCACTCAAACCCCAATATCTATTCTTCTGATATTTTTTCTATCATTCTCTACTAATCACAACTCAGAACTAACAGACTTTCTAGATTTTCAATTTAGATAACCCAGTATAATATATCTTAGTATCCTTTTCTCTAACAATTTTAGCAGCCTGGTTGGTCATATGCTCTTTTATACATTTTGTTATCTGGTTTATCTGCCTGTTTCTATAAAGGTGTTTTATAGGTTTCTATCAGTTTAATAGCATTGTTAAAAGTTTGTGCTATCTCTTTACTTAGAAATTTTCAAGTAGAATTTCATCTTCTTAGTTTTTTAGTCTTCTGCATCTAGCAGTCTTATTATGGATTTGCATTAAAGTCTTATGCAATACTGGTTATTAACATTTCTTTATATATATGTATTGTGTAATATTACATTTCATATAAATGTCCCAAGCTTCTAATGATAAGTAGGACCTAACTTGATGTATTTGGATTACAGCTGCATAAGGCCAACTGATCAACAGAAGACAGTTTTCATAACACAAATTAATTTCCAAATTTTAGCATAGGTGGGATTTGAACTTTAGATCTGCCACTTGAAGGATAACAACCCAACCACTATACTAGAATCACCATTCTCAGTTTTTAAAAATTTTATATTATATATATTTTATATTTAAATAAACTTTAGTTTTGTTTATTCAATTAAAACTTACTGCTATTTTATTAATACTTATTACTACTTTTAGAAATTATATTATAAATATACATACAGATTTTAATTTGTAATTTTTAAATATTAAAACATTTTAAATTTATTTATTATTTTATTATATATATTAAAAAGAGTTAATAAAAAAAAAACAAATTTTTTTTAAATAAAAGTTTTCTTAACTTTAAGCTTAAATATCTTAACAACTATTTTATTAAATTTGATAAATTTTTTAATTTTAATTTTATATAATTTTAAGATTAAAATAAAAAAAAATTTAGCAGATTTGATTAAATAGTTGTTAAAATATTTTAAGATTGAGTATACTATTTTAAAATTATATATAAACTTGATAGTATATTTTTTTTATAATTTTAATTAGAAAAGTTTTTACTAATTAAATATTTTTTAAGCTTTTAAATAAAGTTATAAAGTAGATTCTTGTGATTCTAATAGTAATATAATTATTAAAATTGGTTTAAAACTCATCAATATATAAATTTTTAAAGATTAGATATAAAAATTTAATATTAAAATTCTCTTATAGTTTTTCATAAATTAACTAATTAAAGTTGACTTTTTGTGTAACCTATAAAAACATAAAGTGTTCTAGAAAAATTCAAGATATATACAAATATATTTTTTTTAAATTAAACATCTTATAAAATTTTAACATAATAAATAACTTATTTAAATCTAAATATTATTGAATTTTAATAAAAATTAATTAAAAAATAAAAAAGTTTTACTAGTAATATATTTTAATTTACTATATAAAAATTTATTATACTATCTAAGTTATATGAAAAATGATTTATATTCATCCTATCCTTAAATTTAAAAATTAAAAAAAAATTTTTTTTCTATTGACTCATATTTATATATATTATATTTTTTATTTTGTAATATTTTTATAAAATTTAAATTCACAAAGTTACTGCTTATTAAGATAATATATATAATAATTTAGTAACCAACTTGTATAACTATTATATTTTATTATATCTTATCTTTATGCTTTATAATATATATATTTTTTATATTAAAATCTTTATTTTTAATAAGTAATTTTTATTTAAATTATTATAAACATAAAGTAACTAAAGGCTTTTCTTATATAGAAGATTATAGTTAGTCATATTGTTATTTTATATCTACTTCTTTTAAGATATTAGGTAACTAGAGTAACTTTAGACAGTGAACACTTTTTGTAACCTCACTTGTTACTATGTTATAACTAAGTTGAAAGACATTTTTTTTAGAAAACTTAACAAAGAAAATTTAAGACAATTTGCAATTATAAAAAAGGCTACAATTAAAAGTATATAAGGATATTAATAACTATTTAGTTTGGATAGTATAAAGTAATAGTTTATTAGTAAAAGAATATGAAGACTTAATGTTGAATTTGAGCTCTATATCAACCACTTTATACTTTTTTGCTATATAATATATGTAATAGCCTATATCTTTTACATATACAAGATATTTTACAATTACTATTAATAAAATAAATAAGATATATTTGATATAAAAAATAAATAAAATAAATAAACTAAATAATATATATAAACTAAATATAATATGAAATATATATGCTTTAAAATGCATAAATGTTATATATATTATATATATAATATTTCACACAGTAATCATACAACTAATCAGATTGCAGCTTTCTTATTAATTTAGTTATTAGGTTCTATTTTGTGATCCTGTGATAAGAAATAGATAATCTATAGCTTATTAAAACTGTCTTAGTAAGCTAATTCAAATGATAGTAGTTTTATTGAATTCTGTCTAGTGCTTCAAGAGTTATGATTATTTTTGTAGATTAACAATATATATATTTTTAATATTTAATTTAAGTAGTTTGCTTATATATTACTATACAAACTTTATACTAAATGTCATATTTGTAAACCAATTACAAGTTTTGACTATTAATTCTTCTATATATACAATTTAGTTTGTATTATAAAAACATTTTTACCTTAATACAAAAAAAATAAAAATAAAAACATTTTTAGAGCACAGCCTATTTAAAGTTTCTAATGCATAATAGTATCTTTAAAACAATTTTATTTTTAACAAACAACTTACTAGAGCCTTTTATGTTTCCTATATAGATAATTTAGCTTTATATAATATATTATAATTAAGCTAATACTTGCAGTTATAGATATTCTGTTAAATTACTATTATTATATTATTGCTATTTTTGTAAAATTTATTAAGACTTTAGCTCTTATTTTCTTTATTATTCTCTATTAACTATTACTTAAAACTAACAGACTGCTCAAACTACTAATTTAAATAGTTCAATTTGATATATTTCTGTATTTTTTTTCTTTGATAAATTTGGCAATCTGATTAGTTATATGCATTTTATATATATTAGTTATTTAGTTTATCTAACTGTTTTTTTAAAAGTTTTTTATAAGCTTTCATTAGTCTAATAGTATTTTTAAAAGTTTATACTATCTTTTTGCTTATAAATTTTTAAATAATTTTTTATTTTTTAGTTTTTTAGTCTTTTATAACTAGTGGTCTTATTATAAATTTGTACTAAAGCCTTATATATAAAATACTAATAAAAATGCTTTTATATATATAATATTATATTTTATATAAATACTCTAAACATCTAAGTTACTAAATTTGATATACTTAAAATTATAAATATATTAATTTAACTAATTAATAAAAAACAGTTACTATAATACAAATATAATTTTTAAATTTTAATATAAATAAGATTTAAATACTAAATCTGTTACTTAAAAGTTAACAATGCTTTATAATATTTTAACTTAGCTTAAATTCTTATTTTGAAATTTTTTTTACTAAAGTTATCAACTTATTACAGTATTTATATAAATTGTTATATATATATTTATGCAATATAAATTATTCAAAACTGTTTTTATAAATAGAACAAGATTTTTAATTAAATTAATTAGCAAGCTATTTGACTATATATTAATAATATCAAAAAAAAATTTAAACTTTTTATACAACTTTTAATTATTTATTTTTAAGTTTTTTAGAATTAAACTTTTATTAAATAAATTATTTACTTTATATATTCTATATAAATATTACTATTTTTATTTACTTATTTGCTATTTATATTATTATATTAACTTTATTTTTATTAAACAATTTGCTTATCTAATTAGCTATTATATAATTTTATAAATAATTTTATTTATTTATTTTTAAAGTGACCTTTTGGGTCTTTTGACTTTTATTAACACTTTTTAATAATATAGTTCTATATAGAATTACTACAGAAAAGTATATAATTAGCTATATATATAACTTTTTATATTATCTATTTAAGAAATCTATTTAAAAGTTTTCTATTAATTGCTATATTTAATATTCTGCCTGGATGTTTTATTTTAAACTTTCTGAATTTGCAACTTATATTAACTTTACTAAATTATATTCAAATTATTGTCTTAATTTTAAGATTAATTTATTTATAAAATAAATTTCTTAAAGTCTTTTAATACTTATTTTATAACTAATTTAGTAATGCTATAGTTGGACTAACATTTGTGATTAAAGCTAGTTATTAAACTGCTAGGCTCTTACAAAGTTCATCTGAACTTTAATACTACTTCATAGCATAGTTATAATATTTTAATATATCTTTAATTAGTTTTAAACTTTTAATTCAAATAGCACAATAAGACTATAATTTATTCTTTAGTATATCAGATCAGCCTAATATATTTTTTTTCTAATCTGATTCTGGCAGCCTAATTTGTGATACTTCTTACTAAAAGTTCTGGCCTATTTAGCTTCTTTATATTAGTATCATTTCATAAGTTTAGTCTTTACAATAGTTATATTAAAAATCTGTGTTATTTTATTGCTCAAATCTTTCCAAACAAACTTTTTGTTTCTTAATTTTTACAAATTTACATAATCATAAAAACTTATTTTAAGTTTGCATTGCTCAATACTAGTTTGTATTTCTCTATATAACTAGTTATACAAATGTTTTATAACTTGCTAATTATGCTAGTGCAACTATAATTACAAGATTTTAATATAATTATTAAAAACAGATGCTATAATATAAATATTATTATAGATAATTATTCAAATTTTTACTATTAGTAGATTTTAAACTTACAACCTACTACTCAAAGATTTGACAACTTATTTATTATACTAAGTTATTACACTTTTTTTATAAATAATTTATTATAACATACTTTTAATATTATTATACTTAATATTACTTCTAAAATTGTAACTAATTTATATTATTAAATTAATAATCGCACTACATGTTTACTTATAATATATCAAATCTATTAGGCTTAGTACTAAATAAAATTATTTTTATAGTTGTAAACTTATTGTTTATAAAACTAGTTATAATATCTATTACTAAATTTTTACTTTATTTTAACAAATTTATCACAAAATTTAGATTTCTTATTGTATTTCAAGATCTATAGTTAATTTTTTTACTTTTAATTTATCTTTTAATTTTATTTTACAATTATTATAATTATTTTTTTTAATCTATTAGCTTTACAATAAATTTTTAGTATATATAATAGATTAAATACCAAATTAATCTCTTATATATTATTATTTTTTTTTTAATATTATCTTTATTGAATATTTAATTAAGATTTTACATAAAGTACAATTTTACTTTTAAAATATTATAAAAAGAATAGAATTTCAGACTAATTTATCTGCAATCTAAACCAACTGAAGTGGCCAAGGCTCACTTAGATTTGAGTATTAGTAATTACTCTTATATATTATTATTAAGATCTAAATTTAGATAGGTTAAATTTTTTTTTGTTTTTTTTTTATAAGCAGTTACATTAATATTTTATTAAGATTTTTGGAATTACTATTGCAATTATATAAATATATTTAACAACTAAGCCTAGCATTATCTGGCTATCCTAATAGTGCCTAAATACAATCTGCTATATTACTTCTAACAAAAGTAAGTTGCTTGTCTAACTACTTAAAATCTGTAATAAAAGAGTCTTTTTCCTTTTATGAAAAGCTCTCAAATTGTCTTTTTAACTTTCTTTTTATTTGTTTTTCTTTTGCTCTTACTTTTTTCTTTCTTTTCTCTATTTTTTGCTAACCAGATTTTCTTTTTTTGCTTAAATTTTTCTTTTTCTTCTGTTTTTTTTTTTTTTGCTTTACTCATTGTTCCTTTTTTTTTCTTATATATTAATCTTTTTATAGCATATTCTTCAGACTTGTTTATAAAAGGTGTTCTATGCTGTCTTTGCTACTATGTTAATGAACTGTTGTCTTGTTCTTGTATTCAAAAGTTATGATAACCTGTTTTAAGTTACTTTTGAAATTAGGTCTTTAATTAGTCTTTTCTTATTTCTATTTCATTTTTTTTGTTTTTTCAAAAAGTATCATATATAATGCATAAAATAGAATCTAAACTTTTTTTTTATTTTTTAAACTTTTCATGCTACTGTAATAGATACTTTTTGTATTCTTTTTTATAAGTTTGCTTGTTTCTTACATAATGTTAAATATTCTTGTATTTCTTTAGCTTTACTTTAGCAACTTGACATTTTGTCATTATATATATATCTGGTCTTCTTCTGTTGAGTTCTTTCAAAGTTGAAAGTTTGTTCAATATACATTTTATACAAGTACTTTTTTTTGTACTACTTCTTTTTATTAAACAATATACTCCTTTAGATAATTTCAGTTTGCTCCAAAAGTATGTTCAATTATAGATTATTACTTCTGTTTTTGGTTCTATATTCTTAATTACTATTGTTTCTTTTTACTCTACTCTCAATCTGGCATTTATTACTATTTTATATAAAAGTTTTGCTAGTAAGTCTATTTGCTTGTTTTTCTATTCAAGGCAGTACTTTATCTCTTTATAGCTGATTTCTTCTAAAAATATTAAATTTCTGTTTAATGTTCTTTTTTTTGCAAGGCTATTAGCTTTATTATTACATTTGTTCTTACTATGACTTTTCACTTTGATCTACTTTATTTGTATATTTTTTGTATTAATTACATTAATTATCTTTAATATCTATAGCATATTTTTTTAAAAAAACTTTATTTTTATCTATACATGCTAAGCCTTTACCAATGTTTCTAATTGCTGCATTGCTATCTGTAGTTTTTTCTTCTTTAATATTGTTAAAAGTGCTACCTATATTGCTAGTATTTTAGCTATAGTAGATGTAGGCCTTCTTTTTACCCCTAATGCTATCCTTTCTTTTAATCAATCTTGTGTTTTACTTGTTTGTACTCATCTTATATTTATGTTTCTATCTATTATTTTTATTTGTTTCTTCTATTTTCTGTATTATCTGTATATATTATATATTTGTTCTTGTTTCTTAATATATTTTTTTTTAAGATCTCTACTAACTCTTGACTAATTTTTTTTTTTAGTTTTTGTTTCCTAACTAACTTTATTTCCAAACCTTCTAGCATTTTAAGTCTTATTAGTTTTTGTTTATTTCTTTTTAGCTTCTCTGTTCTTATATATTCTATTAGTTAATCAGTAACTATTTTAATTATGTTGTTATTTCTTTCTATTAGCATATCTGAAATCATATTTATTTTGTTGTTAATTCTTATTCAATATTAACAGCTATTTTTTACTGTTTCTTTTTTTCTTATACATTCTTGCATTTGTTAATTTTAGTTATTAAATTATTTTCTATATTATGCATTTGCTAGTGTTCTATTAATAGCTTCTTTTTCTTCTTTTTAACTATTTTTTTCAATTGATATTATCTATTGCAATATGTATTATTTATTATTTTTTCCTTCTATCTTTTGACAAATTTCTCTATTTAATCTTTATTGTCTATATGTTACCTTTGTCTGTCTTAAATTGTTCTTTAACTTCTCTGTTTTCAAATTTATTAAGTACTTTTGATTTTATTATCTTAAACTACTTTGCCTTTTTGCTTTTACTTGATTGTTTTTAATAGTTTTTAAATTGTTGCCATGTTATTAGTTTTTTTTTTTTGTATTAAATAGCTGATTTAGGTATATTAGCTCTGCTTTACTTATTTTGGTTTTACTTCTTTTCTACAGTCTAGTTCTACTAGTTTAATTATTTTAGAACTATAGCCACTTTTTGTTTATAATTTATTTTTTGTGCTTATATTTATTCCTAATTCTCTTATTTTAACTATTATCAAACAGATTAAATTGTTCTTTTAACATAACTTGTCTTCTGACAATTTTTCTACTTTTCATATGTTTTTTGTTAAACTTACTCTTTGACAACTCTGTATTATTTTTAATTTTATTAGTTGCACTAGTTCATCTTTTCTGTTTAGTCTTGCTACTAGGTCTCTTACTTGTTTTATTATTCTTTATCAGCAGAATAAATATATAAAATATTACAAAAAATTTTGCATACCAAAAATTTTTTGAAATAACTGCGATTGATATAAAATTAATTTTTTTTTTTTTTTTTTTTTTTTTAAGGTGACCTCTTTGGTCTTTTGACTTTTATTAATTACTTATCGGTATTGTAGT
>CAJVQA010011673.1:0-10576 GCA_910591915.1 Cetraspora pellucida
TAAGTCTTTCCTTCAACCTATTCTTGTATTAACCTTTGCCTTCTCTTTGTCTACCTCAACCCGGGATTACACTACGTCGAATCGGGGTTGGGACTCTTCTATTACGTTATCGGTTTTGTCACGTGACTCGCGGCGAACGATCAACTTGCGGTTTGGTGGTTTACGGGCTAGCGTTAGTGATAACAATGGGATTTTAACGATAGTTTAGTAGTTTATTATAGAACTTGTATTTTATTATGGGTCGGATATTTATTGTTATTAGAGGATTTATTTGTATAAGGGACGAACTGATCTCTTTTCCCTGGGCAGAAATGCCCTTTATATATAATAAACGTCTTATTTACATTCGTAATCAATTTATGCCATAAATGCAAGATATTCCTTATGCTCAATATATTAACTAAATGTAATAAAAGGCAGATATGTCATTTAACACATATATGGCCGAAGTAGTAGAAGTGACATAAGTACCAGATGTAACATTTCCGTTACTTTTCGCGTGACCTTGGATCGGGTAAGGATCGTCACCCGGATTCGGGCACCCGTGACCCCGAAAATCGGGCTCACAGTATATAGCATTATCTGAAAAACGAGGGTAAAAAATAAAAAATAAAACAATGTACTAATGATCACTAATGTGTCTAATGATCACTAATGAAGATTAGAGAGCTTATTATGACAAAGAACATTCAGATAGAGTTCGTTAAAGTTAAGAGCCACAGTAAAAATAGATGGAATGATAAAACTGATAGTTTGCAAAAAAAGGTGCAACAAGTAAAGAGATAATACAGGCCGAAAAAGTCAGTTGCGAAGAGATAGAGTACTGGTTTAATAATAAATATATATCAATAAAATAATGTACTAATGATAACTAATGTGTTTAATAATAAATATATATCAAAGTTAGAGAATATTGTGCATAGCAAATAAAGTTAAATTTTGATTTGAAAGAGAAAATCGGAATTTAAATTTTGTGTAACAAAAGTAAAATAACTAAATATTTTGCTAGAAATAGACTTTTCAGGTATCTTTTCTGGAGATGGTCTTGTCATTCTAAACCAATCATCTTTAAAAAATTCAAGAACTTCATCGTATTCGGCTATTTCAAGTTTGGTGAAATATTCAACAAATTTATCCTTACTTGGAAGTTTAAATTCACCTTTATCGACAAAAAGATTAGAGTAATAATCAATTGTCACATAAAATAATCGACCAATGTTTATAAAAACTTCATGAGCATTTAATCGCTTATCTGGATTTGGATCCCAGCATCGAGTGATTAACTCAGCAAACGCAGCTGGTGTGTGTTTTGGAATCTCTGGCCCTAATTATAATATTAAAGTAACTTAATAATGTAGCAAAGAAGATTAATACATACGCAAACCTAGACAAATTTCTAAGGCGAAATATTAATCGTAAGATCTGTCCCAAAACGGTCGGCGGCCTGTTATCATTCATACATTATCATTGCAAAACTATAATATCTGCTACCGGTGTAAGTCGTTCACCTTTTAATACTTCTGGTGCTACATATGGTAAAATACCATACACTATTCCTTGAACTTCTGGCTTCCCTTCGTTTTCCAGTATATAATATGATAATCCAAGGTCTGTAATAATAAGTTCTTTATCATCATAAAGTACATTGCCAATCACCATGTATGATTCCTTCATGATGAATAATTACAAGTTTCCTACTGAGACTAAGTAAATGTAGAAGTCTAGTATGCCAAGGAAGTTTACAGTAACCTCGAGCAATTAATGAATGAGCATCTTCCTCATATAATTTCATGACAATAAAAAGTTCATTTAAAGGTTTATTTAAAGAAATTCCATAAATTCTTGCACAAACATTTGCTCTATTAGTCATAAATAATCAGGTAATCTTGTAGAAAAGTTATATTTATGAAGAGATTTAATAATAATATTCTAAAATAATTAATACATAGAAATTTATATTTACCTCTTTAGGTTCTTGCGGTATGGTTTTTAATACGACAAGTTGCGGGCCTTTTCTTTTAATACTTGATTTAATAAAGTCTATACTTTCAATTTCTCCACCAATCCATTTCGCTGTATAAATAGTACTGAAACCATCTACACACCTAGTCTCTATATTTTGAAGCCTTTCTTCAGGGATATATTCAAGCAATGAATTAACTCCGAATGAAAATTCCCATAATGAACCAATTATATTAAAAAAGCAATCATCCGGTAATTGTGAAAGATAAATATCTTTTGCACATGAGCTACACCAATTTCAGCAGAGTTTTCATGCTCACAACGCGGACATTTGCCATCTAAAGATGATTCATTATTACTAATTTTATCAGTTTGGTTAAATCTGGTGAGTGCTTTCTTGAATGTTTCTGCATATTTAGCGTCAATGTGTTGGATTTCGTCGATTTGCCGCTTATAGAAATTTTTATGTACTGTACGTTTCGGAATGATTATTTTTGAAAACTTTTATTAATTTTGCATTATAAAAAAAAACAGTTTTTTCACATTAGATAAAGCACTTGAAAATAATGCAAGAAGAATATTATAAGTTTATGTGCAGATCCGTCACACATTTTGCCATAATGGAGTAAAATGTCCGATTTATCCGGTTTTGTAAATGTCAGAAAATAGGGTTCCTTATAATGTTTAATTATCTGGTCAACACACTCAAAGTTTTATTTTCAAAATAACGCTTTGGGATCTGAAAACTATTTTATGTTTATACTGATGTATTAAAACTATCTCTTGGATGATCCATCATACTTGCTATGAAAAATAATCAAAAAGCTTACGGAGTACGACACATATCGACATAACGATAAATTTAATAACTTTCAAAAAATTTTATATAGTTATAAATAAATTTAAAAGTCATTAAAAAGCAGGTGAACTCTAATTCAATAAATTATGATACGATTACTTATAACAACATAATTTGCAAAGGTCTTTTGTGCTTCAATAGGCTACGTATAATCTTGTTTATTAGATTAAATTAACGAGTGTCATTATAATTCTTTCAAGCTCAAGACATTTTTCTTTCCTCGTTTGTACATTTTATATCCATACCAAATTTTCATGTGGGCTCAAAAAAAATTTTACAGCTGTTTCATAATTAATGAATTCTCATCCTCATTGGAAAATTCTTCAAACTAGCTTTTGTATTAAAATAATTTGAATTCGTCATGAGGTTCAGAGGTTTTACGCCAGAGCAATAAAGGTAATTCCATACATATATGTAAAATTATTTGTATTTAAAGCCTAAGACATGTTTATTAGAATAAAGAAGCTGATTCATAAATAGAGTCCAACAAACTGATTAACATCACTAATAATTATGTACCAATACAACGTACGTACGTATTTATTAAAATTTAGATAACAATAGTTTTTATAAAAGAGAGTTATCATTTATTGCATCGCCGGGATGTAACTCGAAGCAATTATGATTTTTTAAAAAAATCGCTTCTAGCTCGAAATTTTACCTATAAAACTTCTAACAAAAAAAAAATTTCAAAATTTTGGGTTAAGAAATTTTCTAAGTGTTGCTTTACCCAAACCCTAACCTCACCTCTAATCCTGTGATTGTTTGTTTTACCCAATTATAGAGTGGCGATGCATCGTATCTGCGATAAATGATAATTATCTTTATAGAATATATTTCAGAATAAACCAAAATTTCCCATATAAACATTATTATTACTTAAACCTTAATTCTAAATAAAGCACAAGAAACCAGATTTTGAATATACTGTATTATCTATAACGTACATACTTATTGTAAATTCTAAAATCTTATTCCAATAGTCAAAGGCAAAAACTCTTAGCTACCCAAATCATTTTATGTAATTGGTGCTTAAAATATGACTTCTACTTAGCATTATGAATTTTTCTAAGTGATTAATTATAATATTAAAAAAATGAGGAAATCTATTTGTCACAGTCCCAAGTCAATCAGATCGCATGATTCAAACACATCAAACTTTTTATATCCTACCAAAAAATATTCCTTGTATAATTTTACTGTATTATGACCCTTTCTAATCCTAAATACAACTATAAATAAAATCCACCTCCGGCGACAAATAGATTATTTTTTAAAAAAAATTATATGTATCGACAAATAATTTAAATAAGAACATAAAGGTTCGTCAAAGGAAAGCTTATTCCAAATTTCATTGACTCACAAGTTAAAAATTACGTTATTCGAATTATCCGAGTCACGAATTGACGAGTAAATCACTACTTCGAATGTGCCGAGCTAATCTAAATTAACGTCTTCTAATTAGCTAATTTTTTTTTTTTTTTGGATAATATATAAATTTTAGGTTAAATATCCAACTTACTACATTCCGTTGAATTATCAAATATCAAAAAATGACTTTAAAATTTTTTGAACAACTTTCACAAGATTTTACACAACTTCTCGAAAGTGAATATGGTTATGATGTAATAATCGAAATTGGAGAACAACCAAATGTGCTTCTTTTTAAGGCACATTCAACAATCTTATACCAACGTTCACTTTACTTTCGTCAGAAATTAACAAATGCAATTAAGAAAAATAATGTTAATAAAATTAAATTACCTCATATACCTACAGACATATTTAATATTATCATCAAGTAAGTTAGAAATTGTAATACTGTACGGTATTATTATTAAAAATATATTTATATTAAAAACAATTTGATTTTATATTCACTATATAGATATATTTATGGTGGTATAGTCTGTATAGAGAAACTTGAAGCTTTGACAATATTTTTTTTATTGATCACTGCTAATGAATTCAAACTTTCAGAATTAGTTGTGAGCTTTCAATCTCATCTTATTGATAACAATGCATCTTGGCTTCGCTTGAATTTTTCTCAAGTTTATCAAATAAGCTACCTTAATGAAAACCTTAAACTTTTACAACAATTTTATGATGACATTATTGCGAAAAATCCAAGCATAATTTTTAATTCAGATTATTTTATTAATCTTCCGGAAAACGCTTTAATTGCTATTTTAAAGCGAGATGATTTACAAATGGAAGAATCAGAAATTTGGAATAAAGTTATTCTATGGGGAAAAGAGAAAACTCCAAACTTACCATCTAGTATTAAAGAATGGACAAATGAGAGCTTTAAATCTTTAAGGACTACCGTTCAAAATTTCCTTCCTCATATTAGATACTTTCAAATTCCTGGCGAAGATATATTAAAGAAAGTTAAACCTTATCGAAATATTCTTGAAGGGAATTTATGGGATGATATTATGTCAAGATTTGTAGCTCCAAATATGCCTATTACATCTCCTTTTTTACCTCCTCGTAAAAAAATTATGACACTATCTTCTTCTATAATCACTGTACAGCATGCAGCTGAGATTTCATCATGGATTGATCGGAGGTCAACAATTTATGATACCACGGAAATTCCATATGAATTTAAACTTTTACTTAAGGGTAGTAGGGATGGATTTACGTGTGAAAAATTCCATAGCCTATGTGATAATATACCTGGTATTGTGGTTATTGCAAAGGTTACTAATACAAATGAGATACTTGGAGGTTATAATCCTTCTATATGGAAAGCTAGTTTTTGGGGCTCTTATGAACTAGCTGATAGCTTTATCTTTTCTCTTAAAAGTGGAAGTCTGAAGAAATCTATTCTTAGTCGTGTAGATAGTAGTCAAAATCAATATGCAATTTGGTCTAGTCTGTCAACTGGTCCATATTTTGGTAATAATGATTTTGGTATGTTACATGATACCTCCAGCTCTAAAAATTGGATTAGTAGAAAATCTTATTACCAACTTTCAATCAGAAAATCAATTGAAATGTTTTCTGTAGATGAATATGAAGTATTTCAAGTTTGTAAAATTTAATGCATGTAATTTTAATAAATTGGTATATAATTATATATGTTGCGCCTTAAATTATATCTAGCACGTCTTAAAATGATGATCGCTAAATGGTCTAGAGATTCCAATCGGCTATCGGTTCTATTGATTAATCAGTTTTTATTATAACTAATATACTAGCCATTTTACATCTTTAAAATGTTAAGCTGTTGTGTGAACAAGAATCTTTTTTCATATAATAAAGCTAGAACATGATCATGTAATTAAGGTAAATATGGATATAATAATCTTGGTTTTTATTAACATAATCTAATACTACGTTGTTTTATATCTTGACTAAGGTTCATAATATTCTGCGAAATTTCATTTTTTTTTTTTTATACAAAACAGTCCTAGTTTATAATATTTAAAAAAATATCAAAAAAGAAATTATGCTTTGGTTTTTGGTAGCACTTCAACTTTTGGTAATAAATTTTAATTCCATGTTGGAAACTTGATTATCATAACAGTTTTTTGAATTTCTACAGGCTTGATCGACTCAAGTATAATATTACCTTGATTGTTCTTAGTGGTTACAGTTTTTTTTGTTGGACTTGTTTCAATTTTGTCAATATTAGCATGATATGCGATAGATGCTAAAATAATACTTTTGATAACTTTGTCATATTAAAACATTAGAAAAAAGATGTAGAAAGCAAAATAGTCAAGATCCATATCCATTTATTGGCTATTTAGTACACTAAAATACTTCAGTAGGAAACTTTTGCTCTTTAACAATAATTATCTCCTCCTTTTTTTGTGAACACATGCTTTTCCCGATCCAACCTTTCTAATATTTTTTCACTTTGGTGTCGGTGTCATTCATGAACTATTTAAAGTATATTTTTTCTCAATTAGACCTTTCCAAATACTTCTCCCCTCTGATGTCGATGACGTTCATTGATTATTAAAAGTATTTGGTAGTAATCAACGCGGTATTCATCAACGCGGCATTATTTTGGAAGGTCTAGATGAAAGAATTATTCAATTCTATCTCGTGGTTGGTCTTTATTTGATATATCGGTCACTTAAATTAGCGAGTGATGACTTCAAAAAAAAATTCAAACAAATACACTGCACATAAAAACAAAAATCTACCAAAAACCCAATCTTTACCATAATAGCTTTATACTTTTATGATAAAGTTATGTTTATTTTTATGTTTTTGGTAGATTTTTATATAAGGTACTAATACTTATCCAAACTTCAAAAACATAAAAAATATACCAGAAGTACCAATGTTACTACTATCGCTATTACTATTACTGTTGCTATTATTACTAATATAAAAAATATATAAATTTGAGAACCAGCACATAAACTTAAATCGGATCACACATAAATGTTACTTTTTATTTATCTGTACTTAATAGTATGCGATACAAACTGTAAAATAAATATTATATTTAAATTTGAAAAGTTTGGCTGAAAAGTAAAGCAATGTTCTACTTATATAAAATTTTGGTAAAATTTAAACGAATAATTGTTAGGAATATTAATATATGGGTGACGCTCATTATTATTTTAGTTATCATAACCATTTTAGATAAAAATCTGTGCGAATAGCGATATGACTGAGATTCGCTCAAGTACGTACGTTGTAGAAGTGTAAAATGCTTCACACTACAAAAATACACTACAACACAATACTAGTCCAACGAAACTACTCTAATCAAGCTTTAATGATGGTAAGGCAACGATCGAGGCCGAGTGACTAGGGTCAATTAGAGCTCGAGACTACATCACGGTTCTCTTAAAATAAGTTACGGGATTTGGTTACTAATTCCTATCGTTAATACAGATTTTACTTATCGGGGAATTAGTAGAGCCAAACACTGTCAATGTCGAGCTCTAACTCAACTATTATTGAGCTATAACCAAGTTTATCTTCATTGCGAGGAGAAGTCTAACGATATATATATTTTCTTTACATAATCTCTATTTTGAGAATTAATAATAATATATTGTAAAAGATTAACTCTTTTGAAGCTAGAAATAATATTTGAGACAAATTTTTGCTTGTGTAATTTGGATATCCTTATGTCCAGAAAATTCCGAGCTGCCGGCCAAAAGAATATGGGTCGTAGTATCTCAAAAATTCACTATATATCTAACATTAACAATTGTGTCCTATAAGTAAAATTTCACTCTGAAAACTTTTACTTAGAGGTCGGAAGTTAGTTATCATAGTAAATTTTTGTGTTATTTACAAGATCCTGTGATTTTATTGGATCCGGATAGGGTCGGAAGTGATCTTCAGCCCGGGATTTCTGAACATAAGGGTACCCGTGTAATTTTACGTCCTTAAAAAGTACTTTAAAGTGTATAAATAAGTTATCCGTGCAATTGATTTACATCAGCCAATCAAATGAATTTCTGTCTGTGAGCGGATTTGGTAATTTTAGTGATATTTTCGAATGTGATCTTGAAAATTTGTACCAATCAGATTAGCAAAATTTGTGATTATTGCGAATTTGCCTTACGCTGATTGGTTGCTTATTTGGTATAGTAGCCGAAGTGTTGATCCAGATCATCAAATTAAATATGATTGGCTGGTAGATCATGCATTATAATATTTGTCATGTGAGGTCGTACAAAAATCCTTTTTTTTGCGTAATATTGAAACAGATGTTCGTATAACCCAAAGATTTTTTTTACAAATACATATTTCAATTTCTAAAGTATTGTTTGAAACTTTCAGATCTCTATGGATTAAATAGGAAAGGTAGTTCACTTATACACAAAAACAAAGAAAAGTGTAAAATTTTTACCGAAAACTTACAGTTATTCAAATAACTAATTTTTTTTCTCTACTAACATATTATTTATACTCTAAGGTAGTTACTTTAAGAATATGTATTACTCAAAGTGTTTAAGCAGATACTATTGCTTATTGAACGCTGCGAAGTTATATTATAAAATAAGGTAATCAGAAATGTTTATCGTTTAAGCTGCTTTATTACGTTAAACTCGAATAAATTTTTATTACTATCTGTTTAGTTTAAATAAGTACAAGCTCTTTAGTTGCGAGAAATTAGCATTTAATATTTAGATTTGGTTGGTTTTTGTGTGTGCTAAGTTTGTTAACTGTAAACTTAAAGTTTCAGTTTATATATTGCTATATTGTATAAATTTTTATTATTAATAATAAAAATCGTATTTATCGTATCTATCTATTCTTTAAAAAATTGACCAGGTGGTCAAAGTTAGTAAGGTAATATATGTAATAAAATATTTTGTATATATTTTCTTGTAAATTTTTTTTATATGAATTTTTTTTTGGTTTTTTTTTTTTGATAGCATATTATGAATTTTTAAAAATAATCTAATTTGATTGGTTAATTATCATGGGTGATCACGGGTAAACCATACGAATATTGACCAATTAAAACAAACTTCCATCATCTACTAAACATTAAATGTCCCCGCTGCAGTTTATGGGTTATTCGAGTTATCCGTGTACGAAGACACGATTACTCTTTAGGGAATTGTTAATCTATTATTTATTCAATAAAATGTTCAAGTTGTTGGAATAAAGTGTTCGAGTTGTTCGTGTATGAAGACATGATTATTCCTTTATTAGTTTTTGAGTATTGAACTGTTTTTCTACAAGAGCGATTTTTAAGCTTATTTGTACATTATAAATCATTATGATCTTTTGCTATTTTTCTATTAGTATATTTTTGCACGATTTAGTTTTACCAAGCATTTTCTGTATTAAAGCTGTTAATTTACATGTACTTAATAAAACTTTTAGCGATACGTATCGCTATATAGCGATTCGTAGTGCTATATAGCGCTACTAATGTTCTAGACATTAGTGTTACATTGTTATCTGTCACATAACATTGAATTACAGGAGTTAACAGTACTATTTACTTTTATGACACCCCTGCTTTTTTTTATTATCTGTTATTGTATATAGTTTGAAAATTCGTATTTACACGCAACAAGACTTTAATTTCAAAGACCCTCAAATGGCTTTTTAAGATCCCGAAATAGGTAAAACTTTTACTAGTAGCAATGCTAAAGGTTTGTTTTTTTCAGTATAACAGTTAAAGCACTATTTACTTTTACGAAGTTTTTGCTTTTTGTTCTTTAATATAGTGGTTTGGAAGTTTGTACTTATGCTCAATAAGATCTTAGTTTTACAGATCCCAAAATAGATCCTAAAATTGACGAAACTTTTACTGTAACAATGAAGATTTGTCACATAGAATTATAGAACACGGCAATATATAGTTGAACCAACTTTTGAAAAAAATTCTTGAGAAATTATAGATAATTACTAAACATTAGAAATAGTCAATTAGATATGTAAAAGATGATTAAGATATTTAGTGTAAATTAAAAAAAAAAATTTTAAAAAGGTATACAAGTATTCTATGTATATTTTTTATAACAATTTTAATCTTTTATACTATATAGAACCATTAGATAGATAGATATAATATGTTTGGATTAAATAATAAATAAACATGAGTGAATTGTTTAATTCTCAAGCATCTTAATCAATTGGACAAAAGTGTCGGTGAATAAATTTTACTTGGCGGAAAATAATTTAAGGGAGTCAAAAGTGTTTAACATCGTAATGAATATTTAGATAAACATTATAGTTTAATAAAGTTTATTACGTAATCAATAAATTTTTATTAGTAAAAATTATTACGCGAGTTTATCATTTCAATTT
>CAJVQA010011674.1:0-10575 GCA_910591915.1 Cetraspora pellucida
TTTAGTATATGCCAGCTTTTGTTTAGTTCTTCTTCTGTACTAATCATTTAAGAAAGTTTATTTTCTTGTTGTTTTAGGTACTTGTTGATGTTATTTTTGAATTCTATCCAGTCATCAAGCTTTATTTGATTATATTGAAATATTGATCTTTTCTTTGTCTTAGGTCTGTATTTCTTAATATTTATATTAGGTTGCCATATTGTTGAGATTATTTTATAGTTACTATTTGTTATAAGCTCTGCGCTGATTAATTCAGGTTAAGTTATATTGGGTAGCAGTGTACTTGATACCTATATGTCATCTATTTGGCTTTGTAATGTTTCTCTTGCCCAGGTAGATGAGTTTATATCAAAATATTTTAAAAGACTATTTATACCATGGGTTTGCATTGCTGTAAACAATTGCATTACAGACTGAATTTTGTGTTTTTGTCTATTATAGTTGAAATCTCCAAGAACTATAGTATTGTAGTTGTAGGTATGACTATAGGCAATCCATGTAGCAATTTCTTGTTGTATATTGTAATTTAGTTTTTTGTTGTTGGAGGGTAGGTAAGCAGATATCACTCTTATTTTTTGGTTTTATAGAAAGAAGAAGTTGATTGCTATTGCTATACCTGGTATTGTTTTAATATTATATATATATAGTTGGAGAAACTTGAATACTGCAATTAGGGTGCCTATGCTTGATTCTTGTTTTTTCGTGACTTCACTAGTACTGTTTGATATATATATATCATAGTAGAGATTTGATAGTTTGAGTTTTAAGTAAGTTGATTCAGTAAGATTTGGTTCAGTCATGCTAACTATATTATAATTGTTTTTGTAGCAGAATTTCAGCCATATTTGCATTTTTAGTTTGTTATTTGTGCCTTGAATATTGTTTTTAAAATTTTTATGTTTTTGAGTATGTTGTAGTTTTTTTGATATTCTGTTAATGTCTGGCTTAAGTTGTTTTTGTTTGTTATATTTGGTTGTAATATCATTAAATTTATATAAAGATGTCCCAGTTTGGTTCTAGGAGTGGTAGTAGTTGTAGTAGGTAGTTGGATATTGTTTTTATGTGAAAATGCTCTCAAAGAATCTTCAAAGTGTTTGTAACACCTTCTTGTTAGTTTATTGGTATATTAATATATATAGAATCTGTGATCTTTTCTAGCTGTTCTTGTAGTTCAATTAAGGTCTGAAGGATATTAGGTTTGCTTTATGTATATGTAGTTTATGATTCAAGTTGTGTTTGGCTTGTTTGTTGGTTTATTTGAATCCAAGTTGTTGGAATTCTATAAAAATAGTAGGTTTCTCTCAGTAATCTTGCTATTGTTACTAGCTCTTTAGATATTGTTATTGAAAGTATTAGGTTGTATTTTGTTATTTTTTGTGGATTTTCTGGTAGGTCTGGTTTGTCTGTTAGATTTACTGTCATAATATGAGGTGGTAATGGGAGTGAAAACTTGTACCATGGTCTAATTTGTTGGATGAACTTTTTTGCCAGTGTTTTTCTGTAATTGAATAAGTGAACTCATCAGTTGTTCGAATTTTGTTAGTTTCTCTTGGTAATTTTGGCTTCACTAGAAAGTAGTCATTAGGTAATCTTTTAAAGAAATAATCTTCTCTAAGTATTCAGATTGTTTCTGTAAAGTTTGTGTCTGGGTCTTGTGGATCTATTGGAAAGTGCAGTCTGTATGTAGGCTTCAGATCTTGGTAGGCTACAGGCAATGGTTTTTTGTGGAGTGGTAAATTGAAATAATAATTTGGAATTCTATCAAAAGAGTAATAATTTCTTAGTTGTCTAGTTATATCTGCAAGTTTTCTAAGCTGACTTCTTTCTGTAATTGGGAACAGGTGTTTTATTTTGGGGTTTAGATCTGCAATTCTGTTTGGCAATGTTTTTAGTAATATAAAATAGGTTTTTGGTAGTTTATCAAACCGATATATTCTATATAAAGCTGCAGCAACTGCTTTGGTATAGTCTCTTTATTTTATTGGCAGATCGAAAGAAAGTATTTAAATTATGTTTTCTGGAATTTGGTTAGGATCATCTGGTAGTTGTTTAAGGTGTAGTATAGTTGCTTTTTGTACTATTTTATATAGTTCCTCATTGTTTCCAATTATTTGGTCTTTGGTGAATCCTTTGTAGTATTTGATAAAATAGTAGATTTGCTTTGTTGACAATCTGTAGAGCTTTGTATTAGTTAAGTAATCAATTATAATTTTTTGTCGTAGTTTTTTGGTAAATCAAGTCTCTTGTTTGTCTATCAGTCATAGTTATTTTGTTATTTGTTTTGTATTTCTTTAGAGCTTTTTGGAAGAGGTTTTCGTATGCTTCTTGATGCTGTGAGGTTGATTTTTTTTCTCTCATGAAAGTAAGAAAGAAAGTAGCATCTCTGTGTCTAAATTTAGCTTCGATTGCTGGATGTAATGCCTGATTTGTAGGTTTAGTATGCATTTTGTATTGAACAAATTCTTGGATTCCTTCTTTGCTTTGAAGTGCAGTTACTATTTTGTCATAGTTCCATAGAGCTTTGTTAAAGACTTGATCTACTTCTTTTTCTAATTTTCTATTAATTTCTTGTGTCCACTCTTCTGTATAATCGATCTGTTTTGTGCTTTTTTTGTTGTTGGGCTGTGTTAAGTTTTTTTGTGCCATTTGGCTATAGGTCACTTGTGCTACTGGTTGCTCTGCTGTTGTATTACTGTTGATTTCTATTTCCATATTGTCACTGTTTGCTAATAGTGCAGTATTTTGATTTTCTGTTAGTTGTACTTTATTGTTGTAGTCTTGTGTCTGTTCTTGTAAGTTCACTATGCTATTCTGGTTGGATGCTATATTCATGCTACTGGTTTGTTGTATTGTCACATTCTGTTGCAATTTGTTGCCTATTTTAGATAAGTTGTTGTTGTCTATTTCTATTTCTGGCATCTTATTGTTGGAATCTATTTGATCCGGTTTTGTTTTGTTGTTGTACTCTGGCAATGATGTTATTTTTTATTTTATCAGAAGTATTTCAATTTCGCCACTTTTTGGCCTTTTGTATAGTAGAGCAGAGTTGGTACAAAGTTTTTTTGCCTTTGAAGCTGTACTATCTATTTTTGTTTTGTTTTCTTTTGAGTTTGTTTTCCTGTTGTTGCTACTGTCCTTACTTCTAGTATTATAGCTTTCTATTTGGATTTGCTTTGCTGTCTTGAACGTAAATTTGTATGTTGGTCCAAAGGCCTGTTGCTCAGCTGTTGTGTTTTTAGTTGTTGTTGTATTTCTTTTATGCTTTATCTTGTCTGTCTAGTAGTGCTGCAGTCTGGTTTTGTTGTTTTCTTTATCATTCTAGTAATTTATTTATTTAAATTTGCTTAGTTTTTCCTTTGTTTATTTTTCTTATATTTTTTTTTTTTTGTGATTTTCAGAAAAAAAAATTAATTGCAAATCCATTAGCTAATGAGATAAAATGATTGACATCAAATAAGAAAATGTGATGCGCATTTAAATATATAAAAATTCATGGTTGTAAATGTCAAAACGCATTCTAAAAATATAATAAAACCATGAATAACTCATCTCGTAATAGTGTTTCATTGCTTGCAGAAGGCATAATATGTTCAGGACTGCACTACGGCCCTTATGCTCGTGATTGGTGGTCACCCTGACCGTCTAATGACAAAGACATCTCTATTTTTATCCCATACCGACTATATATGCATGTTAGTTTTATGCTCAACCAACGGCAATTTTTTATTAGAGTAGTTAAAAGTAAAACAAATCAATTACAGCCTGGGTTTATTTGTGTTAGTGGTAATGAAACTAGCAAAGTTTGCTTAATGCCTTCCCAGGCCGTTAACAGCATTTATCATGTAATCTTTGGAAAGAAAACTGCATATTCCGGGCCTGTGCTTCTTAGTTTTAATAACGAAAAAATAGTGCATAAATTACTAAATGGAATAATATTTAGGCCACTTTTTTAAATATCAAAAATTTTGTCATTGTGGTCTCAGAAATCAGAAATAAAAGCTTTATATCATCGATACTAACAAAAAAAAGCAAAGGAACCCTAGCTTTACAAAAAATGACCAATGATGTATTTACACTTGATTTTTATAAAAGTAATCAAATATTATGGCATTATGAAGATAAATCGGCTAATAATGTATGGGCTCAAGCAGAAATAACAATGCATGTGGATGGTGCAACGCTCTTCGGTTTCAATCACCCCTTGGTTCAAAGTGTAATTCAAGAAAATACAACTATTTCTAATCTAGCTTGCACTTCAAAAGAATGAAATGATTCTCATAAAATGGAAATAATATTCAATCAACAAATAAAAAAATGCAAAATTGCAACTAGCCCTATAGTTAATTGGCCAAAATTGTTTATTACCTGGATGCAGCAAGAAAATTCCATAATTGAGTTTCATGATGCACTAAGTATAATATATCCACCTACCTATGAATTAAATAAAGCAGAATTTCGAGCTTGGAGAGCAATGTTACAAGCATGCGGATGCACTAATATAATGCCATATTCTAAATCTAATAATAAAAAAGAATTTTGGAGTCGATCAAATAACCCAAATACTGACAAAGCTAACTTGAAAATGTTGTATGAACAAGGATACTTACAAGCTGATTTAGAATATTCAGATAGTTCAGAAGATCATGTTATTACTAATAATGAAGATATTTTTTGGAATAGCTTTCGAAATGCTTTGATATACAATAAACGTGGTCAAAATAGAAAAACACGAATCTTATCTATTATAGCAGATCAGTTTAAGTCTTTGCAGCTCTATAAAAAACTTCAGGTTAGTTTAAAATTTGATATTAAAATTACTAAAAAATCACTTATAATATTATAACTAGGTAAGTGCAAATGGAGTAAATCTGGCACATAAATATTCTCGATTATATGGACCTGGTGCACCACAAATTGAAGGACCAAAAAAGTATATTCAAAGGCTAGCTGAAATTAAAAAAAAGCAATTCTTAGCGTTTTTTCAAGATAAAAATAATATTACGCAAAGTTCTTATCAAACTGATGCCAAAACTGGAGTTTCTATTTTATATATGCAAGATCAAAAAGAAACTCTCTGGACAAAATTCAATGAAGAATATTCAAACAGAATGCGTCGAACTTCTTTCATGACTAGATTATCTAACTGTAACCATATTAGATATCGTAAAGATTTAGGAGGACTCTGCATTATCTGTAATGAATACGGGTATGAAATCTTTGAAAATTTGTTAGCTCTTGCACGTCAAATGTTTATAGCAAAAGAAACATTAGTAAGTATAAAAAAAGTAATAAAAAAATAAATAATAAATAAAATAAAAAAAGTAAAATAAAATAAATATATAAATCGAAAATAGAAATAAATAAAAAAGAAAAATAGAAAAAAAATAAAGACGATAAAAATAAAATAAATAAATAAATAGAATAAAAAAAAAATAATAAAAATAAAAAAAAATAATAAAAATAAAAAAAAAATAATAAAAATAAAGAATGCAAAAATATCGATTCATATTGGCTTATACCTATCTAACTCTAATCAAATAAAATAAATTATTGATATTATATGAAAGAATCCTATTATATCACGGATTGAGAACTTATGTTGCCACTTGAGAAGAAATTTTGAGCACCATTTGAGAGTTGAGCCAGATGGAAAAACGATACATAATAATTGCATTAATCATTGTTTGCCATTTGCCTTTAGGGAGTATTTAGAAACACATAATTTGTGTTGTCAAGATTGTTCAGAATTTTCTAATTTTTTTAATTTTATAAAAAGCTATATTAGTGTAGATAATTCCCAATTACTAGAAATGCAGGAAAAACTAAAATATTTTCTTGCTTACTATGCTTGAAAACATTATTTGAATGCACAATACAAATAATCATTAGCAAGCCTTGATTCAGATGGTGCTATTATGATTGCGGATTATAAGATGCGAATTCTTCCAAAAACTGCTCGGGAAACTAAGCAAGAATTTTTCAGTAAAAGAGGCTGGACATTACATACGATCTTGGTAATAACTAAAGAAGATAATTGTACAGATTTAAATATTAGCGCCTATAATCATTGGTCCACAGATACGAAACAAGATGCTTGGTTCACAGCATCTTGTTTCGAAGCTATGTTTAACGATATTAAAAAAAAACCTAAATGGATAAAAATAATTTCAGATAATGGACTACACTATCATAATAGTGAGTTGATGATGATCATAGCTCAATGGTTTGATTGGTATAATGTCAAGGTCCGTGAATGGTTATTCTTGGAGCCTGGTGAAGCCAAGACTGCAATAGACTCACATCACGCTACAGTAGGTTTTCATTCATTTATAATAATAAGCATAAAACATAATATAACAAATAATAAATACATACATTTTATTCTTTTTTCTTTTCTTTTTTAGATAACTTATGCTATTAAACGATATGTTCGTATTGGACATGAAGTAACAGAAGGATCTAATATCATAACTGCTACACATAATTTAGCAGGCACACACTTGGCAAACATTGAACCTAATCGAAATCAAGAAAAAAATAAAAGCTTAGTTGCTAAAAATAATGGAAAAAAAAAGAATCATGTAGAAACTATAGCTGGAATATCCAAATATAACTATTGGCAATGGCCAATTGCAGGTCCATTGGCAGGGTACATTGTGGCACATCCATTGCCACACTTTGGTACTCCAGCTCACTTTTCTTCTGCTGCAATTACTAGTTTGTGTAATGAAGAGCTTCATCGTCTGAACCCAAAGTCTCAACTCATACTGAACCACAATCGAAGTGGATAATAGCTTTACCAAAAACCCAAGGAAAGAAATTATAATATATATAACTAGCATCAACATTCATACAAATTTTGTACATAGAGAACCAAAACCAAAGCATAACGGATATAGATGATATTGTGATGATAGGTAACAAAACATATTCTATTATAAAATAATTTTTTATTATTTGAATAAAATATAAAAATAATTCTATAAATACAACTAGAGATGATGATATGAAGGAAGGTAAGTATTATAGTTAGTAACATGTATTCACTATCCTCTCATTAAGTAACAAATATTAAGAATATAGAGAATATAGAGCAAAGTACTTGCATGATCATAGAACACACATCTCATATTGATTTTCCTTGGAATGAAGGATGGGCATTGCGCAAAAATTCAATATATGGAAATCGAGGTGGAGGCAAATGGATGTCAGATACAGTTAAAAAAATGCTTGAACAAATGTTCTTGCAAGGAAATATTCATGCTAAAGATCGGATGACGGCTACTGATATGTATAATAGGTTGAAAGAATTTACAGATAATGGTAAGTTGGAGCAAGAAGAAATATCAAAAGTCTCAACAATTCAAGGATGGATATCACAGTACTACAAAATGTTTTTGGCACAGGCCACAAGAACTGCGTTAGACACTAATTTGGAGAAAGGCTTTTCGACGAGTAGTACTGTACATAATTGCAATAAGACGGATAGTATAGAATTAGATGAAAATAATGTTTTTTTCTTTTCTTTTGCTTCCTGATTTCGTTGTATTCACCTATCCAGTTTTTTTTAGATCAAATTTTTTTTTTCTAAGTTCAATTTAATTTATTCGTATTCGCTCACCTACCAGCTTTTTACATAGTTTTTGGAGCTATAAAAAAGAACAAGACAAATTATGAGTTCTATTGAACATCTTTATAAGAACTAAAAAGTAAGTACCAGGTGAATTTGTCTATTTGAAATCGCAATTTATATGATTGGCTTTTAATTTTAGACCACAAATGCCACTTCACGTCTAATGAAACTTTTTAACGAATGATTGCTATGCTATAAAACTTACCCATGTTACTATTCATACTCTAGTGTGTTAAAATATGACGAAATTACCTTTATATTGATAGTCGTAAAATCATGTTGACTTTGAGCTAAAAAAAGTCTATTTGATATTATTTAGTAGAGATCTGTGTTATAATTTATTAATAAACTGATTCTCATTCCGAAACATTATTTCAATTAAATTCTTCAATTTATTCATTTTTTTTTTTATTTAATTTAAAAAAATTAATTAATTTATTAAAAATATAATTAAAATATTTTAAAAATATTTTTATTATATACTTATAATATAAATTTTTTTTTTTTTTTTAAATATTAAGGTTAGTACTTGTGACCCAGAATTTTATTGATAGTACATTCAGCTAATGGTTGCATTACAACCACAGGGGGCAACCATGAAAAGAATGTACAACTAGCTACTTGTACAATGTTAGTCATTATCTAATTTAAATAGTCTGCTTAAAGGTTCTACACTAGCTGCCATACCTGGAACCTGCTTGTAGGTTCCCTATTTAACCACTCTGTTCCTGTATCCACTCACCTATCTACACCTACCAAGATGCCCTGGTTGATACCAGTTCAAATATGCCATAGTTACTAAGTCTTTAAAGCAGTTTACTCACATAGGGAACCTTTGACCTTGTACTAAACCTTCCAGAATCTTCTGTATCCCATTCTTACAACTGACCTGGTATTACTATGGCTGAGACCAACACTGGCAGTCAGGGCATACCATTAAACTGCTATGCCCTTGTAGAGTTTACCCCAACCCTGGTACTGACTTCACAACATATCCCTACTACTTTGGTATTCAATTCAAGTTCCACTAAGCTTTCAAACCAGATAGCCTAAAAAGGCAGGTCATAACAATACACCTTTTGGTTTACATTTTGCCAGCATGTAACCTTTTTCTTCAAAACCTGAAAATTCTGGTGGCCTTGTTGGTTCCATTCAGCTCCTCAAAGGCCAGCTTTTTGCCCAGTTTCACAAGTTCTAGCTTTATTTCATAGGTCTAGTCTTTACAGTAGCACCGTTGAAAGTTCGGATTACCTCTCTATTCAGGTTTTTCAAGTAGGCTTCTATCCTTTTACCTGGTTCCCATGATTTACATGGCCTAAGGACTTATCTTGGGTTCACACTGCCTGGTACCAGTTTGTGTTCCTTTGTACAACATTGCACAAATGCCTAGACCTTCCAGTCAGGCTAGTATGATACAGGTTACAGGTATCCTATCTCAACTAATCATGGAAGACAGTTAGCCATAACACAGAAAGAATTACAAATTTTCACTATCACTGGGATTTGAACTCTAAACCTGCCACTTGGAGGTTGACAACCTATCTACTTCACTAGGTCATCACACCCCTTAATATAAATTTATTAATAATATATTAATTATATAATATTTATATAATAATTTTTATTCTGTCTTCAAAAAACAACTTAGATAACACAGACTTCTCTTTTTCGACCAACTGACCACCTATGACAATTTATATTTATTACATTGGCATTATATTTCTCTTAGACTAAACAAACTTCCTAAAGGTGTTACACCTCAATGGTTTACTACTCTTGAGGATATTACTACCAGTCATTTCTATCAACGTACATTATATAATCATTTTAACCTACCTCAATCAACCTACTTTTTCTATACTACTGGCCACTTTAACTCTAATACCAAGCCCTGATTACTTACTGTCCTTAATAATCAAATCATTGTTGGCAAGGCCAGAAGGCATAACAGCCCCACAGGCCTTATTCTCATTACTC
This sequence comes from Cetraspora pellucida, assembly GCA_910591915.1. Taxonomy (NCBI): domain Eukaryota; kingdom Fungi; phylum Glomeromycota; class Glomeromycetes; order Diversisporales; family Gigasporaceae; genus Cetraspora; species Cetraspora pellucida. Next base: position 9,611 of record CAJVQA010011674.1, read on the forward strand.
ACTGGCACTGTTCATTTTAGTCTCAGTTTACTAATCCTTATCCTACTCCTCCCTCTACTACTACTATATGTCTAGGATGTTATCTTAATTCTAATACAATCGCTAACAAATGCACCATCTTTATTCCTACAAATTTGGCTACTAAATTACTTTGTCATATTAACTCTAACAAAACTCTTAACCTATATGCCAACTTCCTTGATATTGCATACTTTGTAGCTATTTGACATCCTTTACATATTCTACCTCCTTCTTCATTAACAATTAATTCACAACAACTATCTTGCATCTTTCAATCATGCCAACTTACTGACAGTTTACTATCTATTACCAATTCTAATCATAACCTAACTATTATCTCATTTTATACTAATGGTTCTGTTATTGAGCTTGGTACTTCTCAGTGCTCTATGGGCATAGAATGGGTTCAAGTTAATAACTCTACAACTATTTACTCTTTTCAGACACAAGTTAAACTTTGGCCATGCTCCTTTAAAGCTAAAATTCTTGCTATCCTTTCAGCAATTATTACCACTTCCAGAAACTGCTTTGTTCATATCTTTATGGACTCACAATCTGTTATCTTCAAATATTACAGTATCTACTCATCAGCCTTTAAACTTTCTCATACTCATACTTCATACTTCTCTATTTGGCAAACTCTTATCAACTTTATTAACTCATACAATATTTAGCTTACTTTTCACAAAGTTACTGCACACCAAGATGATTCATTTAACAATCTCGCTGACCAACTTGCTTGTAGTCACCAAATACTATCTTTTTTAACATTCTCAACTAATAACCCTTATAACTCTGCCTATACCTCATTTTATGACCAATTTCCTATTGAAATTCCTATTCATCACTCTATTCGCACTATTTGTCAAGCTTATATTATAATACTTTGAACATCCCAACATTGTTTTCAATAATGGTCTGCTATTGCATCTAATATTAACTGG
>CAJVQA010011675.1:0-10575 GCA_910591915.1 Cetraspora pellucida
TTGGTTTACACTTAACAACAAATAAGCAAAACAAACTAAGCTTATTACAGCTAAATCATCACATCTTGTCAAAATTGCAAGTACTAAAAAAATTACTAACACATATACATAATATATTATTAATACAGATGCACAATATATTATTAATACAGTTATCATTTTTACAATTGAATACTGTATTTACAACATTGTTCTCAGTCAGAACATATGTAATAAAATTCTTACTAACCATATTGGACTTGTCAAAAACAAGGCCAAACTTAGTCATACAATTCCTACTAATACAATTCTCCATTCTCAACTATATAATATTCGAAACATATGAAATATTCAACTTCAACACCATATAACAAACTATACCAAAAGACTTAACTTTCCTGACCTTCTTGGTATTAGTATTTGCATTTGGCTCTAACAACTTCAAAATAATTTTTGGTCACCTACTAGCATCTTAATACATGAGAATCCTATTATTGATAGACCAAATAAACATACTACCAATTTCAAAATAATAAAATCTTTAAACATCTTGGCATCACATTTATTGCTAATCCAACTTACAACATTTTATATACTATTCAACAAGGTTCTATTTTACTAGAATCTCTACTCTTCTTATATCCAAAATACTTAATCTTTAAAAAACAACTTAAGCATCATAGTATTCTATATCTTGATCAACTTACAATATTTGACAATTTATGTTTATTAAACTAGAAACACATCTCTCCTTGTATATACAAGATTTCAAAAGGCAAACAGCCACTTTGGTTTACTTATTTAGAAGAGCAAGTTACAAGCCATTTCTACAATTGCACATTTTATCAACACTTGCACTTACCTAATACTAATTACTACAGTTATATAACTAAACACTTTTTATTATACAAAAAACCATGGCTTATTACTGTATTTAATGATCAAATTATTGCTGAAAAAGCCAGAAGGCAATCTTCAGCATCTAGATCAATTCTTATTACCTACTAGCAATGTAATATTGAATCTAATTTACTTGACTCTATTCTCTTCTATCTATTCAATTCTATATATGCCCTGAATGCTCTCTCAACTTCCAAATAATTGCTAACAAATATATAATTGTTATTCTTAGCAGTCTCTTAACTTAATTTTTGAATCAAGTTAATACCTATAACAAAACTCTTAACTTTAATGCTAATTATCTCGATCTTATATACTCTATTGTAATTTAGCATTCTACTCAAATTCCAGTTCTTCCAAATATTACTATTCCTATTCAACTAATTCCTATAATTTTTGAAACTTGTTCACTTATATATAACCTTTAACAAATAGCCAACTATAATGCTAACTTATTAAAACTTCACTTTTATACTGATGGTTCTGTTATTGATTTAGGTATTTTACAATGCTTGATGGGTATTGGATGGGTTCAAATTTCTAATAACTTCATATTACATATATTTCAAGATCAAACAAAACTTAGTCTTATTTATTTAAAGCTTAACTTATTGCCATTCTATCTGCTCTCATTATTGCTTCTAGAAATAGTATTATAAACATATATACAGACTCTCAATCTATAATTTCTAAATATCAAAGCATTTTTACCTCTTCTACAACCTTATCTTACATATATACATCATATTTTTCACTATGGAACTCATTAATTAACTTTGTTAATTTATATAAAATTCAAATTATTTTTTACAAAATTACTGCACATCAAAATAACACATATAATAACCTTGCTGACCAACTGGCATAAAACTATTACAACTTAATATATCTGACTTTCATGCCTTACAATATCTATAACTTATCTTATACTCTAAATCTTAAAAACTTTTCTTTAAAATTATCTACTCGTTGCAATATTTATACAATTTGTCATGCACACATTTATGCACTATGGACTACACAAAACTGATTCCAAAAATAGAACAAAATCTTTAACCAAATTAATTGGCAAGCTATTTGGCTATATATTAACAATAATCAAAAAATCTCAAATTTCTTATATAGCTTTCAATCTTCTACTTTGAAATTCTTTAGAATTAAAATTCTACTTGATGACCTTCCTATTTCACATATCCTTCACAAACAATATTACTCATATCCACCAACTTGTTATTAATGTCATGAAACCAGTTTTCACCTTCACTAGATAACATGTTTATCTAATCAGCTGCTATACAACCTTATTGACAGTTCTTTACAATATACTCTAAACACAAATACACTTAACACTACTTCAGAAATGATAACCAAACTACATTGCCAAATTAAACAACTGTATTGTATAACTATACATAACACAGTAGACCTACTATTAGTCTTTTCAATCTTATCTGGCTTAGTGCCACATAAAATTATCTCTACTATCTCAAATTTATCATCTAAAAAATTGGCTACAACACTTATTATCAAATTTTTACTTTATTTTAACCAACAAATATATCATAAAATTTGGATTTTCTACTGTATTTCAAGATTAATATCTCATCTTTCTATTTACAACTCACTCTTAAATTCTATTTTATATTTATCACAATCTTCTTTTTCTAATTTAATTCATTCTAAAATTAACTTCTAATATATATAATGGATTAAATACCAAACTAATTTTTCATATATAATTACTAACAACCAAATCTAAGTGAGTCTTGGCCACTTCTGTTGGTTTAGGTTGCAGATAAACTAGTCTGAGCTTCTACATTTTTATAATATTTTTAATAGTAAATTTATACTTTATATAAAAATTTCAAATAAATATTCAATAAAGATAAAGACATGGCCTCATTATTAATATTAAAAAAAATAAATAAATAAATAAAAAAAGAAAAAAATAAATAAAAAAATAAAAATATATAAAACTTGCAATTTACAAATATTAAATAGTTACAATTATAAACTTATATTAGACTTTAAAAAAACATATATAATACTAAATAAAAATTACTCTACTATTTTTTCTATTTATTTGGATTATTTAACAAAAAACTATACAAAAAAAAAACTTCAACTTGATTATAAAGGATTAGTATAGGTATTGATTAGTTTAAAAACTACATTTAACAAATTTACAATAGTTTAAGGCATTTATATAATTGTATTTGTATTACTATATTATTTTAATCTATATTATTAATAAATTTATTTAAAAAATAATACTGCAAGAGAATAGTAATCTTAATATAGTAGTTGGGTTGTTATTTTCCAAGTGGCAGATCTAAGATTCAAATTTTATTTATAACAAAATTTAGAAATTAACCTGTGTTGTAAAAAAATATCTTTTATCAATTGGTTGAATTTGGGTATCTGTAATCTTGGGTACAACCAATCAGGTTTTACTTGTTATTAGGAGCTTTGGATATTTATATAAAGTATAACATTATATATACATAAAGAAATATTAATAACCAGTATTGTATAAGACTTCAGTACAAATCTACAATAAGACCACTGGATGCAGAAGATCAAAAAACTAAAAAGACAGAATCTTACTTAGAAATTTCTAAGTAAAGAGGTTGTACAAACCTTCAACAGTAGTGTAATCCCAGAAAACCTTAATAAGAAATAGGCAGATGTGCAACTAGATGAAAAGATATATAGAGGAGCATATAACCAACCAGATTATTAGAATTATCAAAAGAAAAGATACCAAAGGTATATTATACTAGGCCATCTGAATGAAAATTTGGAGAGTCTATTAGATTCTGAGCTAAATAGTAGAGAAATAAAAAGAAAAAGTTGAGTAAACTTTAAAGAATAAAAATAATATAATGTAGCAGTTAGACAGATAACTCTTATAATTACAAGTGTTAAATAACTATAGTGTATTACATAAAACTAGATTAGTTATATGTAGAACACAGAAGGCTTTAGTAATGATGCTTCTAAAAATACACTGCATAAAACAAAATATAGAGTCCTAAAAGTATAAGTTAAGCATCTAGATCTTCTTAACTAATATATTACTAAAGATAATCTAATAAAAAATAAGAATTGCAGTATAGAGAGTTTAAATAGGCAATGTTCTTAGCTGGGTTGCAGGTATAGCAGCTAATGTAGAACTATTGACAAACTACTTAAATTAGATACCAAATATATATATATAACTAGTTGTACTTTCTAATATAAGATAACTTTTTTAAGGCTTTGATTATGGGTTTTTATATTCTAACTACTAAATAAAAACCTTAGTTTTAAAAAAACTATTTTAATTATAAAAAAAACAATATTGCTAATGATTTTTATAATTTTATATATTGATCTTTAGAAGGAAGTAAATTAAATTACTTACTTTTTACAAAATTTTTATAAAAAAGTAAAATAATAAATAAATTAACTTTGCAGCTTTTGTAAATTCTTGATCCTTATATGTTTATTATATAGATTTTATAATTGTATAAAACTAATATATTTAACATTGTTGTTTACTTAATAAAATCTTTAGTTTTATTAACTATTTTTTCTATAGTTATAGAACATTTTTATACTATTATCACAAAGTTGCAACTTTTTTTTTAAGTCTATTTCAATGTTCAACTATGCATATATAGTATTTCAAAAAAAATTTTATAAAATTTAATATATTAACTATATTATTTTTTTATAATTTGGTTTTTAAAGATTTGATTTAAAGATGTAATAACTTAGTAAAGTAAATATGTTGTTAACTTCAAGTAGTAGATAGTAAGTCAAAACCCACCAATAGTAAAATTTTGAATAATTATCTATATAATATATAAGTAATATTATGATAATGATATTTTGTTGATTAGTTGGGATAAGATATCTGTAATAATAATTGCACTAACATGACTAGCAGATCATGAAGTATCTGTGCAATGTTTGAGTTATACAGAAAAATGCAAATCAGCATTGGACAGTGCAAACTCAAGATAAGTTCTTGTTGTATAAATTTGTAAAACTAAGAAGCTAAAGCTTATTTGAAAAGATCTAAGTAAAATAATAGCATGAATCTTTGACAGTACTACTATAAAGGTTAGACCTAAGAAATAAATATTGATGTAAAAGAAATTGGATTAAAAAAAGCTTAGATAAAAGATACTACCAATCAGGCTATCAAAAGTCTTAAACCAGAGGAAAAAAAGCTTAAAAGGTGAAATTCTGAGATATCAGAAACAGGTTATAGTTTTTTTAAGCTATCTAAATTAGAAGTCTAAAGACTAAAGTAGAATATAACTTAAATACTAAGAATATACTGTAAAGTCAGTACTCTGGTTTGTGTAAACTTACAAAGGCAAGCTCTGTTAATATAAAAGATTAAATTTAGATAATCAATTAGCAGAAGGGCCTCCTAAAGCTCTACAGTTAGATGATATACTTAAAATATATAATGGCTTAACAGATATACAGACAGAGAGATCAAGATTAGATTAGATAGCACTTCAGTATACAAGAACTTGTGTGCTATCTGTCAGATATAGTATAAAGATCAAAGCATTTAATTAGATAATCTCTTAACAAATTACAAGTAAAGCAGCTCATATAGAATCTGCAGCTGAATTACTTAAATAGATAGCCAAAAGCTGTATATATAACTAGTTATATACTTATCTTATACAAGTTATATAACTATAATTAAATTACAATAAAGGCAGTAGCTGCCAATAACTAATAGCCTTAGCAAAAACAAAAAAAAAAAGTTTAGTTCAAATAATTATCAAAATAAGTGTCTTATATTTTATATAATAAGTATACTTTAAATATATTTATTATATATAAAATTTAGAATTTTGATATTTAGTATATAGTACATTGCAATGCATCTTTATAATTAATTTACAAATTTGTATATAAAACAAAAAATACTTTTTGATTTACTTTAGAGTTAGAATAATAAAACATTTATTATATATAATAATTATATATAAGTTTATATAATATTTATATAAACTAAACTATAATAACTTTGTAAAGTTGTAAGTTTTTAATCTTTAAATAACAAACCTAATATTCAAATTGTACTTATAACAAAATTTAAAAATTATATTTATATTATTATAAACTGTTTCTTAATAATTAACATATTTTGTAATTTTAAATATATTAGTTTAAATAAGAGCTTAAACTATTTATACAAAATGTAATATTATACAAATATAAAGAAATAATTATTGATTAGATTAGGATACCTGTAATAGTAATCATACTAGCATAACTGGCAAATTATGAGGCATTTGTACAATATTGAAGTTATACAGAGAAATGCAAACTAACAACTAGACAGTGCAAATACTAGATAAGTTCTTGTAGCCATGTAAATCTACTAAAATTGAATAACAAGAAATTTATTTGAAAAGATCTGAGTAAAAAGATAGCTGGACCTTCAATAGCACTACTGTAAAGGCTAGCTTAGGAAAATAAATACCAAGGTCTTAGTAACTGAACAGGCAAAAACCTACTAGGCACTAAAATAAACCAAAAAAAAAGAATATTAGGCTGACCTAATATACTAATAGACTAATCATAGTTTTACATAGACCATCTGAATTGAAAGTTTGATAAAATTTGAAAGTATGCTAAAGTACTAAGGTTATGCTGTAAAATAGATGCTAGAGTTTGAGTGAACTCTACAAGGGCATAGCAGTTTAATAATTAAGCTCTAACTGCAAGTATTAGTTCTGCTATAGCAATATCTAGACTAACTGTAAAAATAAATACAAAAAAATCTAAAGGGTTTATCTCAAAAATAAAATAGTTTTAAGTTTAAAATAATAATCTGGGCATCTGAGTATAACCCAGTAAGTTAATACAGATTACAGATTCTGAAAATTTAAAGTAAAACATCTCTCTTTTGTAGTGGACATAGAATTATATTACCAAAAAGTTATTAATAAAAGTCAAAAAACCAAAGAGGTCACTTTAACACTAAAAAAAAAAGAAATAATTATTAGTATTATAAAAATTTTAGCTTAAATCTATAATAAAACTACTAAGTATAAAAGACTAAAAAACTGAAAAACAAAATTTTACTTGAAAAAAATTTCTAAGTAAAAAGGTAGTATAGACTTTTAATAATACTATTAAATTAATAAAAGCTTTAAAAAAACAAACAGACAAACTAAATAATAAATATATATAAAGTATATAATATTAAACTACTAAAATTTGGCAAATAAAATAAGAAGATAGTAATTCTAGTGTAGTGGTTGGGTTGTCATCCTCCAAGTAGCAGGTCTAAAGTTCAAATCCTACCTATAACAAAATTTGAAAATTATATCTGTGTTATGGTAACTGTCTTCTGTCGATCAGTTGGTTTCATGTGACTGTTACCCAAATATACCAGGTTGGGTCTCTTGACTTTGGGAGCTTAGGCATCTATGCAAAGTGTAATATTACATATACATAGAGAAATGCTTACTGGTATTGCATAAGACTTCAGTGCAAATCTACAATAAAACCATCAGGTGTAAAAAACAAAAGAACCAAGATGATGGAAACCCACTTGAAAATCCTGAGTAAAGAGGTAGTATGAACTTTTAATAGTATCATCAGACCAGTTGAAGCCTATGAAACACCTTTATAGAAATCAAAGATTAAAACCAAACAGCAAATATGTATAGAGGAGCATATAACCAATTAGGCTGCCAGGTTTGCTGAACAAAGAGAATACAGAAGTATATTATACTGGGCCATCTGGATTGGTAGTCTGGAATAAGACCAATGGTTCTGTGTTGTGACTAGCAAGAGATGATAAAAAAGATGCTGAAAAAGATAGGTACTGAAGTTCTAGTGAACTTTACAAAAGTAGAAATAGTGTAATGTAGTAGTTAAACAGATAACCTCTGTAACTACAAGTGTTAGGTAACTATAGCATATTGCATAAAACTAGGTCTATATGTATAGAACATAAAGGCTCTAGTAAGTTTCCTATCAAGAATAAAGTAGTTCTAAGGGTAATGATAAGCATTGAGAACTTGAATAGGCAGTGCCTTGAGATGTTACTGTAATACAATAAGGACTGCATATGCAGAGGGTTTAAATAGTGTTATGGGTAGATTCGACCCTAGGACCTTGAGGAAATGTTGCATAACAACCATGATCTGCACCACAAAAACCATCTTACTATGATACCCACAACCCAAGACAAATCAAGCTCCTCATTAAGTGACAGCACCAATCCATTAAAGAAAAAACCACCTGCCAGATTTGGAATTCAACTGTCAAGGTAATATTATCTTGACAGGAAAAGTCTGTGGCCATGTCAATGAGTCATCATATGTTGGATTGTATGCTGTTGTGGAATGATGCTAAGGTAATGATGGATGAGTTGTAAGAAAAAGGGAAAAGTGTTAGTAAAAAGGGAAAAACGGTCTCTGACAATGAGAAAAAGGGTGTCAAAGCCGTGTCCTAAGTTTCCTCTTTTTTTCTTCAAAAATGTTCTATAAAAAAAGTGCTTTCCTGCCCTATAGTAAAAAGAGTTCCACCCTCTTGTAACCCGAATCACCTTTAACTTGTAACTCGCCCTAAAATAATTAATAAAGTTTTTATTAATAAACTGCTAACTAAACTGTCAAAATAAATAAATAAATAAAAAACCCTACGCTCCTTTAAACTCCCCTAGTAACGTTCTCAAGGCTGCCATAGACCAGTGCCAAATCGAATCCGCCTCACCTGCCTTAAGTGACATTACGCGATGTCAACGAATTCGAAGCAACAATTCATTGCATTCCTTCTTGTCTCTATAGTGCTGTTCCCGTTCCCTGTAGCCCATATCAATAGGCAAGACTCCTAGTTGGCTTGCAAGTATGACAACTAGTATAAAACTTATATAGTAATATATAAGTGGACAACTTAAATTAGGTACCAAAAATGCATATGTGGCTAGTTGTAATCTCCAATGTAAGGTGAGCCCTTGGTGGCATGCTGTGTTCTAATATACTTAAATAAAAACATCATATCTCCCAAGATAGAGACTTTAACTATAAAAAAAAAAAAAAAAATTGGCAAATAAAAAAATACTTAAATATTTAATAAGTTTTGATTACAAATCTATTAAGTTATTTAGATTAGTAGTTTAAAAAGTCTTGTTAGTTCAAAATAAAAAAAATAAAAAAATAGATACTTAGATCTTAATAAACTTTATAAAAATAGTAAAACTAAATTAGCTATATATAAAACATAAAAGGCTTTAGTAAGTTTTTAGTTAAGAATAAAATAGTTTTAAAAATACTAATAAGCATTAAAACTTAATAAGATAATTTAACAAATGTTTAGTAATATAAGATAAATTATATAAACAAAAAAGTTAAATAAACAAGATCTATAGTTGCTTTGCAAATATAGCATTTAGTACAAAATCTATATAGCATAATCTGTAATTTACAAATCTATTGCTAAATTAATTTAACTCTCATATAACCTATATTAGCTAAGTTAAAATAGATATATTAGATTTGGCTAATAGTTTATTCATAAGTAAGTGCTTGTATTTTTCTTTTAATTTTTTTCTTTAATCTCTTCTTTTACTAATCTAGTCTTTTTTGTTTATCTTATTCAGAATTACTCTATGTTGAATAAGAGTTAGGACTTTTTTATTATATTATCAGTCTTGTTATATACTTGCTGTGAACTGTCAATATTGAGTTTAGTGATGTATAAGTAAACAATTGTATTTGTAATAGTGTTAATAATTTAAACAAGTTAATTCTAAAACTGATACTTTATTATAAATCAGATATTTATTTGTTCTTAAGGATTTATTTGTATAAAAGATGACTAAGTTCTTTTTCTTGACTAGAAATGCCCTTAATTTATAATAAACATCTTATTTACATTCATAATTAATTTATGCTATAAATGCAAGATATTTCTTATGCTCAATATATTATCTAAATATAATAAAAGGCTGATACATAATTTAACATATATGTGGCTAAAGTAGCAGAAATGATATAAATAACAGAAGTAACATTTTTGTTACTTTTTATATAACCTTGAATCAGGTAAGAATCATCACTCAGATTTAGAAAATTGACTCCAAAATCAGGCTCATAATAGTAATATATAAACAAATAATTTAAATTAGAAACTAAAAATATATATATAACTTGTTGTAACCTTTTATATAATAAAACTCTTAAAGATTTTTGTATTTATATTAACTTAAATAAAAATTATTTTCTAAATGCAAAGACTTTAATTAAATAAAAAAATTTATATAAATTTGTAAACTTATATAAAATTTATAAATATTAAATTTACAATATATAAGTTTGCATTAAGGTTCTGCAAGTGCTAAATATAAATACTATTAAAATATAGTGCTAGGTACAGGCCTGAGCACTATTTTTAATAATATATACCTAATAGTTTCAGAATTCTAGTTTGCAAATATATTTGTAATATAGTTTTTAGAAATAATAATAAAACTAATAGTATAATAAAAGCTTAGACTTAAATAAATAAAATTAATATTGTAATAAAATTTACTAAAAACTATCAAGCTGTAGCAAATTTTAAAGTGATGAGTGTCGAGTGGAAGATATTTTTATTTAAAGGAAAATAAAATAAAAGAAAAGAAGAAATATAAAAATAAATAAAATAATAACTAATTAAAAATAA
>CAJVQA010011676.1:0-10575 GCA_910591915.1 Cetraspora pellucida
CTTCGGGCGGACTACTTAAATTAGACAATGACTAAAGTTGTATGAGTGGCTAGTTGTACACTCTTTCTATGATTGCCCCCTATGGTTGTAATGCAACCATTAGCTGAATATACTATCAATAAAATCCTAGGTCACAAGTACTCACCTTAATATTTAAAAAAAAAAAAAAAAATTATAATTATAAGATTATTGAATAGTTTATTATAAGCATTTAGAATTATCTAAATATTAATTATTAGATAAAAAATAATAATACATTGGCTGCAATCATTTTTATTTAAATATTATATAAAGTATTAAACTAGTACAATTATTTATAAAACAATTAAGTTTCAACAAAGTAACTTTTAAGAGCAAAACAATTATTTTTATATTAGTAAATATTATTTTAATTCATAATACTTTATTTGATATTATAATAATTTGTTATAACAATAACTAATTTTATACAAAGAAAATAAAATTTATTAAAAATAAAAAGTATAATTTTTAAATTATATATAAAACTTATAATAAAAATTTTTTTAAATATTAAAATAAATATTTATGACCTAGGATTTTATTAATAGTACATTTAGCTAATAGTTTCATTACAACTACAGAGATCAACTATAAAAAAAAAAGTACAATTAGTTAATTAATTATTGTTTAATTTAAATAGTTTGTCTGAAGGTTTTATACTAGCTGTCATATCTGAAACCTGCTTGTAAGTTATCTACTTAAACACTTTAGTTTCTATATTCAATTATTTATTAAGATGCTCTAGTTGATATCAATACAAATATATTATTATTACTAAGTTTTTAAAGCAATTTATTTATATAAAGAACTAGAGGCCTGCATTGGATCTCACAATCCAGCCTGGCTCACAAATTTTTGCAGGCTAAGCTGGGCCTAAAGCAAAATTTTATAATTGCAGGCTAGGCCAGGCTGAAAAATTTGCAAAATTTTATAATTGCAGGCCAGTGTGAGTCTAAAAATTTGTAAAATTATATAAGAAATTTTTGCAGGCCAGGCCAGACTGGGCCAGGCTAAAGAAAAAATTTAATATATGCAAGCCAGACCAGGCCAGCAAAAAAATGATAACTCTAAATGCAGGCTGGGCCTAAAAAAAATTTTAACCCTAATTGTGAGCTAAGCCAAGCCTCAAAAATAGGCAATTTGCAGGCCCTTATAAAAAACTTTTGATCTTGTACTAAATCTTTTAGAATTTTCTGTATTTTATTCTTATAACTAATCTAATAATACTATAGCCAAGATCAATATTTACAATTAGGACATATTATTAAATTGCTATGATCTTTTAAGTTTATTTTAATTTTGGTATTTATTTTACAACATATTTCTATTACTTTGATATTTAATTCAAGTTCTACTAAGTTTTTAGTTCAGATAGTCTAAAAAGATAAATACAACTATACTTCTGATTTATATATTTTTTTAATATATAAGCTTTTCTTTCAGAACAGATCTGGTGACTTGGTTAATTACAATAGTTTCTTTTCAAAAACTGACTTGTCTTCATCTGGCTTTATAAGTTCTAGTCTTATTTTATAAGTCTAGTTTTTACAGTAGTACTGTTAAAAGTTTAGATTATCTTTTTACTTAGGTCTTTTAAATAAGCTTTTGTCTTTCTGATTCTTGTAATTTACATAACTACAAGGACTTATTATAGGTTTATTCTACTTAGTAACAGTTTGTATTTCTTTATACAAAGTACAACTATTACACAAATATTATATAATCTTTTAGTCATACTAGTATAACACTAATAACAGATATCTGATTTTAACTAATAGTAAAAGACAGTTAATTATAATACAAAAAGAATTTTAAATTTTTATCAATACTGGAATTTGAACTTTAGACCTGCCACTTGAGGGTTAATAATATAATTATTTTACTATATTACTATGTTTTTAACTTATTGTAAAATTTTATTTAATTAAAATACAAATATATTTTCTTAAGTAAATAATTTTTAAATATTAATTAAAAATTATAGAATAGGATTTTTTGATTTTAATAATAATAAATTTAATAAAATTAGTTAAATATTGATTAATATATATATATTTAAAAATTAGATATTATAAATTATTTATATAAATTATATAAAAATTATATAATTTAGATCAATCAAAATTAATAATTTTGTATAACTACAGAAAATTTAAAACTATTATAAAGAACTTTGCAATATATATAAATATATTTTTTTAAAAATATTTTATTTATTAAAAAAAAATTTACTATCATAAAAGAATATATTTTATTATATATTATATAAAAATTTAATAAAAGTTAATTGTAATAATAAAAAGTTTATTAGTAATAAAATTTTATTATTTGTAAAAATTATATTATACTACAAAGATTATATAAAAAATAATCTATATATTTTTTATTTTTAAGAATAGAGAGCATATAAATCATTTTTATATAATTATGCATGATATATTAAAATTTTTAACTAAAATTGATATGTGTTACTAATAAAACTTATTTATTTATTAATTAATTAATAAAAAAATTTTATAATATTATATAGTAAAATTTTAAAGTATTGTATTATTTTAAAAAAATATACTTGTATATAAAATAAAGTTTACTTAAGTTAGTTAAAATTTTCTTAACTAGTACAACAATAAAGAATTTAATTAATCAATTTATGTAAATTTATAAGTTAATTTTATTATATAATTTTGTATTCTAATCTTCAAAAAATTTATATTTCAATGAGTTTTTAACCTATTTTAATAATTTTATTATTATTAAAATTAGAAAGATTTACTCTACAACTTTTACTTAATAATTAAACTTAGTTTACTTAATATGTTTTTTTATTAAATTAAATATAAAAATAATTTACTATTAGGTTTATATACATATAATTTTAAAATACTGCCTCCTATTTTTAAATTTAAAAAAATTTTTATTATTTATAATTACTAATTTACAATTGATTATTATATTTTTTTATATACTCAATGATTACATTTATCTATACTTATATTTTTTATACTAATAATAATCAAGCTATAGGCTTGAATTATGTTGCTGTTATTTTGGATTCTTATATATAATATTTTTTAAAAATAGGCTCTTGTATATAATTCTTTTTAATTTGGACCTATATTTGTAATTATTTTTACTTTTTAGCTCTTATTTGAAAAATTTTCTTAATAAAATAATGTGTATAATTAGCAAACACATATGAAGTAATATATTATGTATAGTATGCTAATGTATATAAATTTATACAAACATAATGTTAGAGAAAACTAGTGTTGGTCAGAATTTAGTAAGTCTGTTACTTGGTTATTTTAGTTCTTGGGTCAGGTTTGATTGTAATAGGTGGCGAGGGGCTTAGTTGATTCAGTTTGGTCTTTGATTCGTTGAAATTTAAACAACAAGTTACTTTACTAAATATATAATGTTAACTGTATGTTGGGACTAGTCAGCAATAGTTTATATGTAACATTAGGACAACTAACAAGGGTTTTGAATAAACTAACTACTAATAAATAACATGAAACGAACTCAGATTATTCTAGTATGTCAAGATAACTGATCAATAGCAAACAGTTTATTCAATTAACAATAGTTAACTATAGTCACTCGTAGTATAATCAGAGATATGAATTATTATGATTGTATAATAAAGCAAAGATAATGAAATTCACTTTATTCATAAGCAAAAGTTACCTATATTTATAACTAATTATATACTATATTTGTTAAACTGTCTAATGCTAAACTATCTAAAATAGCTAGAAGACCAATAATATATATAAGACTTTTAGGTCTTATAGCTCCTACTCCTGCTATCAAACCTTCGATCTTCAAAGACCAGGATCTTCAAATAAGATAGTAGATTATTCTATATATAAAACTAGGGTATTACATAATCAAGAGGTCAATCACATTTTCGGGTCTTAACAGTAAAATCAGGCCAGCAATTCAACGTCACCGCAGCAAAATTATCCTGGCAGATTCTCGATTTTTAAAATTTGTCGGAATTACTCGAAATTTTACTAATGAAATCACAACCGCCCATTAAGTGAAAATTGTTCCTGGGCTAATTTTACCATTATGTGGACCTATTTCTTTGAAAATTTCTATTTTTGGAATGAAAAGGTTAAAAAGTTAATTTCGGCCGTAAATTAATGTAATGCGGGACAAAATTTTGCAGATACACGGCCGTTAGCCAATCAAAATCGCGGTTCTGCTGGAACAATTTTGTTGCGGCAGCTATATGGTTATGCACCAATGCAACCATTCTTGCAACGAACCTTTTTATATGCATCTATACTCTATAACAGTTAGGGCGTAATTTTGTGAAATTTTGCGCAAGTTTTCAGTAACATGTTTTCATGTAATTTGTAAGAAACGTGATCATATGCTCATGTCATTGATTTGGTCAGTGAACTTTATGTGCAGAATCTACTGTAGTTCAGTAATGCTGGCTGAGTTTTTCATAGTGCCGGTACTATATATCACGTGTGAAATTTAAATGTTTACTGAAACTTACGTGAAATTACATGTATTAATGAACTTTTTTAAAAATATTTATTAGAGTTCGGTATCGGGATATAGTGAAAAAAAATTTATTATAAGAACCGTCAGTTCATTATACAAAAGTTAACTTTATACAATCGTTTGTTATTCATATATCGACAAAAAAATAAAGGTGACTCATATGTGGAAATACAAGAAAACATAATAAACAAACGATTACAACACATTTACGATATAGTGAAGTTCCCATTACGACTTGAAAATACATGACTCGAAAATACTAGATGTGTACTTTATAATTTCGTAATTCAAAATTCTTTATTACATCAAGAGTTCACTATAACAAAGGTGAGCTGTATTTGGGCACTGGTTCTTTTCATTATTTTAACTCGTGAGTATATTTTAGAACTCTACAACCTTTTAAACTTTGTTTTAATTATTTATTTGTGTTAATTCAATTCATGGATGAAAGCAGATCCATTATAACGGGCTTCTTTGGATCTAATGAACTTTGAAAATTTTAAATTTACATTATTGAGTTTGTAACATGTAGATTTGGTATATTTAATAATTCAATATCATTTGAACAATTTACTATTCATTTTAAATCTGTTCGAGATTATTATTTATTAATCAAGTTTCTCTTTAGAATCAGGCCCGCCGAATAATTGATTATGATGGCAACTAATTGCAATTATTTGAACCAATTAATTGATTGGTGGCGCAGTCACGGAGAGTTGCAATTTTTGCAAGTGTTTAAAAAGCGATAAAATATGTAATTGTTGTCTAACTCATACAGGGGGATCCCCAAAATTCCGGGTCGAAACCATCGGATTTAGCCCGGCATTCAGTTAGCATTTAGTAATACAAGTTAACCATTTCTGGGCCAAAATTATCAGCTGGGCAGCTTTACTTAATGAGTAAGCTATGGTTTCATTAGTAAAACTTTTAGTGATCTTGGGCAAAATTAGTTAATTCCGGCCCTGCCGATCATGATTCCGATGTATTCCGACCGGAATTTTGGGGATCCCCCTGTATGAGTTTGTATGATTAGGCCCAACAACGTGATTCGAATAAGCTGCGGCTTATCACGTTTGATGCGGGTATGAGATCAATTACTTGATATGGACATCCCGGCAATTAAATCCATTTCTTAAATATATCAAGGAAGGAGATAAAATAGTAAAAAGGGATTAATGTAGAAGTGAGATTTGTGCAGTAAAATAAGTCGTAATTAAAATTTGTTATAAATAAAGGGACTCGAGAAAAGGGATGTCTCGTTTTCTTTATTAAAAATAATAAGTATCAATATTATCGTTATACATCGTCCGTAATATTACATTAACACTATACCCAATACACGTCCGAACTCTGTGACGGGTTATGTCGATCATCGCTGATTTTAGCCAATAAAATCACAAGATCTCGTGTAACTTAAAAATTGACCTCTAAATAAAAATTTTAGCACGAAATTTAGTCATAAAAATAAATTTAAATATCGAATATCGATTAATTTTGGATTATATGGATCTGGCATAGCTAAAATCAAAGGTGGACAATAACATATACGTACAATACCATACTGCCTAAGACTAAGTTATCTTGACAATTATCCATTCAAACTTAATAAAAAATTTCTATAAAAATAATGCATAGTACTGAAACACTAAATAATTAACTACTGACGCACTAAATCATAAATGTGTTACTTCGTGTACTTATGATACACCATAATACGGTCACTCTCCCATATAATCATCTATTTAGTCACAAACTCTATATGATCATACTAAAATATGATATATACCAATTTGTTTAGGGGAAATTACAAATAATAGCCCGAAAATCAAAAATAATTACAAATAAGGGCACAGAATAAAAGGATGGAGTTCATTTCGACGACAATCACTTCACCGACAGCCAGTTTTACCGACAAGTTTATTCAACCGGGTAAAATTCACCATCCAAATTTGTTTCAGATCACGCGATAAGATTTTAATAAACGCATTGGTTCATTACATTATTCTAAGTTAGAATGACGATACTCATTAAATCATATTGCATGATCTGAAAAAAATTTGGGTGGTGAATTTTACCTGGTTGTTTATTCCACCGATAGTTATTTCATAGACAAACATTTCACCGACAAACTAATTCTGGTCATTTTCATTAGGGTCAGATTAGAATTAGAATTACAGCTGTTATCATATTCCTGGGAAACATTGTAAAAATTAACCGAATGATTATTCTGCCGATTCGATAAGTTATTGATTTCAGCATGATTAATGTAACCTTCATTATTTACAAAGGTGGTCTAAAACTTGGTACTTACGTACTACGTAGATACTAATCGATTTGTAGTGACAATTATTAATCGATAATGACCAGATAACCAATATCGATATAACTCTAGTTAAGTATTATATTCAGTTGAAAAAATTTAGGAGGGTTATAAATTCGAACAACTGCTAAACACTTAGGTGTTAGCGGATCTTCGACAAGTCAGTTTTCAACCTAATTTTGCCAGAAACAGATGACGTATTTATTTACAAATGAGCGATGTATCAACTTCCTGATAAATTTGGAATGATGATGATTTTGTCGTTGAAAACTCTATTTATTTCGTTAAATGGGATCTTCATTTCATTTTCCGATGTTAAAATTTTGAAATAGAATTAAGATATCATTTAATTTCAAAATGCGCCACTCATTACTAACGTTGAAATACTTCCGCTACTTGTAAGAAATCACGTCTATTAAACCTGGATGATATAAAATATCTCAAGACTTTAATAGAAGAAAAGTCTGACTGATATTTATATGAGTTATGATTAGAAATGTAACTTTAGTAGGACGTGAAAGTAGAGATCATTTAAAGCCTTGTAGTTTCACGTGAGTTTAATTTACAAAACGATTAGCATCTTCGTACGTACCAAACTTTAGACTATCTTAGTAAATAATAAACATGACATTGATCATGCCGAAATCAATAATTTATCGAATCGGCAGAATAACCATTCGGTTAATTTTTCATAAGGTGTCCTAGGAATAATGACAACAGCTGTAATGCTAGTGCAATTTTTTTAAAAAACTTGTCGGTAAAATGGGCTATCGTTGAAATTGTTGTCGGTGAAATAAACTTGTCGGTGAAATGGATTGTCGATGAATTGATTTTCGGTGAAATAACACAGATCCGAATAAAAGTAATAACATAGTGTGACCCAATTCAGATTCTCTTGAAACCAAATTTGATTTACTTTCGGGTTAACTTGAACCAGAATTTGTTCATTAAACATCGAAATATGATTTGCCCACATCGTAGCACTAGCCACATGACAAATTTCGATTTGAAGACAAAGTGGAAAAACGAAAGTTACACAACTCTCTTGTGACTTAGTCACTTAAACCAGAATTTGGCTTAACTCAATTTGGGCTCGCCTAAACCAGACTTTGGTTTAAGTTAGCCAATCCAAGTTCAGTTGAACTAGAATTTGGTTTATTAAACGATCGGTCCACATTATTGAATCAGTTATATGACAAACTTTTGTGACCAATCAATCTAAGACAAAGCAAAACGAAAGTCGCGTGACTCTTGTATCTTAGTCACGTCAAAAACCAGATAAACCTTATTATTAATAACTTCTGATTGTTTATAGTAAATTTTATTTTAAGCCCTCACTTGTAATTAGCATAGCAGAAACTCGTATTTTTATGGAAAATAATGGGTCATTGATGTAGATCCAAACGTGATTATTGACCAATCAAATCAATTAAAAATTCTTTCGATACACGAAATACGCGAAGATGAATTTATTATTATTAAAAGCAAAACGGTTTAATGCTAAATGTTAAAGTAAATTTATTCTATTTTTCAACCACTAGATTTACTGAAACACACTACTAGCATGCTACCGCAATTAAATCACACTATCGTATTGATTATACTACATATTAGAGATAGTTGTCATTTTTGTTTGATATTAATATGCATATATTTCTTAATTCGAATAAAATAAATCGTTAAACTGTTTAAATTTCTTAGCCTGTTTAATAAATGTATAATGTTTTATGTTAATATAACACGCATGGTGTAACAATTATAAATTTATTGTTTGGTTTCATAATTTAAACGTAGTAGAAACTCAATAAACTCTGTCAATTGCAAAACACCTACACCTACCTTTGTTCTTATGAAAACTTTCTGGGAAAAGCGATTGAAAACGGTTTAAAAAGATTTTCAGTTTGAAACACTCAAAACGAAGAAATTTTACTTATAAATGGGGTACATTTGGTTTAACTTATTATGGGTAAACGGATTGTGAAATTTCTGGTTTTTAGACTACAATGATTATGGAATATATCGAATACGAGTTTCTGCTATGCTCTTGTGATTATTTTTAATTTCTGAACACTTGTTTGTAAAATTCACATTTTTTATATTAAAACACCTTTATATAGTCACAATTAGGCCATGCAAGGTTGATTTTTTGTTTTGCATAACCCGCCGCTTATTTTTTCGATTTTTTTAAAAATGAATTTTTTTTTAAAAAAAAGTCCAAATTATGCCAATTATTCTAATTATGTCATTTAATTTTTCTACCGATTTATCCGATAGAGTCCTTTATATCCCAGGATTCTCCGAATGGACCAACCTCGGCCCTGACCCAATTTCTGATTCTACGCTATGCAAGACGAAAAATCAACTTTGCATAGCCTTAGATATGAACATGATTCTATTAATTTGCAATAAATTATATAAAAAAAAACTCAGCCCGGCCGACCTAATTTCTGATTCCATAATATACAAAACGAAAAATAGCTTTGCGTGGCCTTAAATTATAATCACTACCATTTTTTTTAGAATTGGTTAATAATAAAACTACTTTATATTGTAAATAGTTGTTATATATAATTAAATTTATTTCTAATGACATCTTAAGAGGTATTAAATAACGTGAATAGGGCGGAAAGATCGTTAGACGTTATGTTGTCATAGATCTGGGGTTTTAAAAAATTTTTTGAGGGTATAATTTTGAACCATTCATTTATAAATTTAATGACTGAATACTTGAATTTGGTCATATTTGGAAACCAAAATATCTGCTTACTTCCACAAATACGTCGTAATGTTGATCGCTTAATTGGTGGGCTTTGCACTTAAATTTAAAGTTTATAAATAAAGCGATCCTTAGTCCACACAAATTTAATATCTTGGTTTTCATAACATGAAATTTTTGATCAGACCCGGCCGGCCGGCTTTTTTTTTTAATTTTTCATATATAAATTTTATAAAATTTTAGAATTTTTTTTTTAAAAACCCACCCAGTTATTAAAATATATAAAAAAAATTTTTTATAATCTTTTAAATTTTGACCCGGCCGGGTTATGAAAACCAATTATTTAATTTTGTATGGCCTTATAATAAAAAATTATTTATTAGATAGATCAGACTTATTATATTCTAAAAATTGGTTCTAGTCATAATGTCATAAAGTTCATAAAGTTTTGTAAATTACAGCAACAAATGCCACAGCCCATTAAATTAATGACAAGTTTATAATAATTGTCTATATCTTTAGATTAACCCATTCAATTTCAAACCTCACTTTTTAGATCATACAACATATTTTCCCTGTTTCCTGTTTCACGTAACTGCGTTGCGTAGCTACTTAATAAATTACTTTACCATCTTAAATGGCTAGGTATTGCACAATTTTAATACTTGAATTATTAGATTTTATAATAAAATCAATTCTTTCAAAGTATTATTCCTGCAAAGTTCAACTACTAATGCATTCCCTCCTTCCGATTCAAGTAAAGATTCAAAATTTTCAGCGTGTTCTTGTAAATGCATCCGCTAATGCTTTTCATCCTTCTCATCTAAGACCATTATAGCTAAGATGCAAAGAAGTCAACGTAGTGTTCTTGCAAATTGTATCTGCTAATATTTTTCCTCTTTTAAATCCAATATCATTACCGTTGTGGGACCCGGATGAACCCTGACCGTTTGTGGTTCATATCCCAATTAGGAAAAGATCGATCGCATCCGTCGCA
>CAJVQA010011677.1:0-10573 GCA_910591915.1 Cetraspora pellucida
GACCTTGTACTAAACCTTCCAGAATCTTCTGTATCCCATTCTTACAGCTGACCTGGTATCACTATGGCTGAGACTAACACTAGCAGTTAAGGCATACCACTTAACCATTATACCCTTGTAGAGTTCACCCCAACCCTGATACTGACTTCACAACATATTCCTACTACTTTGGTATTCAATTCAAGTTCCACCAAGCTCCCAAACCAGATAGCCCGGAAAGGCAGGTCATAATCATACACTTTTGGTTTACATGTTTGCTGGCATGTAATCTTTTCCTCCAGAACCTGAAAATTCTGATGGCCTGGTTGGTTCCATTCGGCCCCTTCTCAAAGGCTGGCTCTTTGACCAGTTTCACAAGTTCTAGCTCCATTTCATAGGTCTAGTCTTTACAGTAGTACTATTGAAAGTTCAGGTTATCTCTCTACTCAGGTCTTCCAAGTAGGCTTCTATCCTTCTACCTAGTTTTCATGATTTACACAGCCTAAGAACTTATTTTGGGTTCACACCATTCAGTACCAGTTTGTGTTCCTTTGTACAATGTTGTATGAATGCCTAGACCTTCCAGTCAGGCTGGTATGACATGGGTTACAGGTATCCTATCTCAACTAATCATGGAAGACAGTTAGCCATAACACAGAAAGAATTGCAAATTTTCACTGTCACTGAAATTTGAACTCTAGACCTGCCACTTGGGAGTTGACAACCTATCCACTTCACTAAGTTGCCATACCCCTAATTACTAACTTTTTTAGATATAAGTATTATTAATTTTACTATTTAAAATTATTAATTTTTTATATAGTAAATTAATTTAAATAGGTAATTTTTTTTTATTATAACTTTTTTTTTTACATAATAATCATAGTTGAAATTTTGCAGATTTATATACAAAGGTTATGCCAAGGTACTTGCATAGTAGCACAAAAAATACTCAATTATGATTGGTTAATTTAGAAATATATTAAAATATTTTAATTTTTGATTTTTTTTTAAAAAAATTAACTAACTTTGAGATTTTTAAAAATTAATCTAATTTTTTTTTATAAATATATTCTATAAATCGTCAAATATTCAATATATTTATTTAATTGCAAGTTAATATGTAGAATTATATATAATTACATTTTAATTCAAATGTATCAAGTTGGTGTATCATGCTTAATGAGATGACTAATAGATAGTTTATAAGATATTAAGATTAATTTTTTTATCTGATAATAATGAAGAAAAAAATAAGAATGATAGTAAAATAGCAGCCTCAATATTAACATTTACAAATTTGAACAGTATTACAAAAAAAAAAGCTAAGAAGTTTTATATAACAATTTTTTAAAAAATATAAAGGTTCAATATTCTTATCTGACAATTAAAAACAGAAACAAAAAGAACAAGACAAAAAAAGTTAATATTTATTTGAAGAATGTGATACAAAGTATTTGTAAAAAGGTTTAACAAACAATTTAATATATTATTTTAGAAATATTTATCATATTACAAAAAAGTCATTTGCAGATAAGTCAATAAAAAAAATTTGTTAACAAATAATTTAAGAAGTAATTATAAGACTCTATTCTTTTTTTATGCAAAAAAAACTTATATATCAAGTTGTGCACTATATAGTTTTATGTGCTCAGTTTATTTATCTTGTTGAAATTGATAACTTTAGGCTTTTGGTAAAAAATTTTGATTCTCAGTTTAAAATGCTATGTATTAGTATAATAAAAATAATTATCTTTAGCTTTTATACTTTGGCAACAAATTAAGTTATAGACCTTATTGCAGAAAAATCAGAAACAGTTTCTTTAACATTTGATATTTGGTCTTCTTGAGCATATAATAGTTATCTTGAAATTACTTGTTATTGGTTTACAGATTTATTTAAGTTATATGAAATTGTATTTAAAATTAAAAAGTTAAACAATTATTATGCATTTGATATTATTGATTCAATTAATTTCATTTTTGATAAATTTAGTATTAATTATCAAAAAGTCTTTACTATTACTACAAATAATAGTGCAAATATTAAATTTTCAGTGCAACAAATAGGTGTTACTAATGTTAAGTATGCTGAACATACATTACAACTAGAGTTAAAAATTGATGAACTTATTTCAAAATATAAATTACTTATCTTTATTTTGTTAAAAGATAAAAATCAAAAGCAACTTCATAAAACTTAGTTGCAAATTACTTTAGAACTTAAAGAACTATTAGATATTATTAAAGATGTGAATACCAAATAGAATTTTATTTTTTATTTTATTGAATATTTTGTATATTTAAGACCTGCTATTATTATAATTATTATTATTTTTTTTCTTTAAGCAGTTATGCTAGTGCTTTATTAAAATTTTGAAATTATATTTGCAATTACATAAATATTCTAATGACTAAATCTAGCATTATCCAGTTACTCTAATAGTACCTAAATGCAACCTGTTGCATTACTTCAAGCAGAAGTAAGTTACTCATCTAACTACTTAAAGTCTATAATAAAAGGGTCTTCTTCCTTTTATGATAAGTTCTAAAATTGTTTTTTGTACTTCTTTCCTGATTTGTTTTTCTTTTTCTTTCACTTTTACTTTTCTTTCTTCTATGGTTTACTAATTTGGTTTTTCTTTTTTTCTTAATACTATATTCATAAACTGCTGCCTTAATTTTGTACTTATGAGCTGCCTTAATCTGTTTTATGTTTTTTTTGAAATAAGACTTTTAATTAGTACCTCTCTTATTTTAATTTTTTTTGCTTTTGTTTTTTCAAATAGTGTTGTGTATAATATATATAAGGGAACTCAAACTTTTTCTTCTTCCTTTAACCCCTTTCAGGCTATTGCAATAATCACTTTTTGGATTCTTTTTTACAGATTTCTTTGTTCCTTACATGTTGCCAAATGTGCCTATGTTTTTTTTGTTTTATCTTAACAAACTTGGCACTCCATCATTGTATATACATCTGGTCTTCTTTTGTTAAGTTCTTTTAAGGTTGAAAGTTTATCCATTAAGCACTTTATAAATATGCTTCTTTTGGCATTATCTCTTCTTGTTGTGTAGTATACTTTTTTAGATATCTTTAGTCTATTTCAAAAGTATATTCAATCATAAATTATAATTTTTGTTTCTAGTTCTAATTCTCTAATTGCTTTTATTTTTTTCTATTTTGCTTTTATCTTTGCATTCATTATCAATTTGCACAGCAGTTTTGCTAGTATGTTAGTATGTTTGTTTTTCCACTCTAGGCAGTACTTTATCTTTTTGCAATTGACTTTTTTGGTCTGTATTATCTCTTTACTTATTGCACATTTTTTTGCTAGACTATCAGCTTTATCATTCTATCTATCTTTACTGTAGCTTTTAACTTTAGCAAACTCTAACTGAATGTTTTTTGTTATAATAAGCTTTCTGATTTTTATTACCTATATTGCATTTTTCTTTTTGAGAATCTTATTTCTGCATACTTGTTCTAAACCTTTACTAATGTTTCTTATTATTGTATTGCTATCTGTATATATTTTTACTTGCTTTTCTCTTGATATTATTAAAATTGCAACCCATATTGCTACTAACTTGGTCATTATCAATGTTGGCCATTCTTCTAGATCTAATACTATCTCTTCTTCTAGTCATTCTTGTGTTTTGTCTGTTTGCACTCACTCTATGCCTATACTATTTCTGTTTTTTATGTTTTCTTTAGTCTTTAAGTTTGCTGCTTTATCTGTATATATTATATACTTGTTCTTATTTCTTATTATATTCTTTCTTAAAACTTTTACTATTTCTTAACTAATGCTGTCTTTTAACTGTTGTCATCTGATTATCTCTACTTCTGGCTCTTCTATTATTCTTAGTTCTTAAGTTTCTTTTTTTCTATTACTGGTTTGCTTATTATTTCTGTTATTTGATCTATTGCTATCTTGATCTTATTATTGCTTTTTTTATTAATACTTCCAGAATCACATTGATTCTGTTATTTACTTTTATCTACTGTTGGCAGCTATTTTTTTAATATTCTTCTTCTTTTGTACAACTCTTACATCTGTTAATTTTGATAGCTAATTTATTTTTTTTACTTTGCATTTGTTAATGTTTTATTAATATTTTTTTCTTTTTCTTTTTGACTATCTTTTCTTACTGTCAATTGTTCTGTACACCATGTGCTATCCATTCTTTTCTTTTTTTGTCTTCTGAAATATACTCCTATCTCATCTGTATTGCTTAAGTATTTTGCATAATTGATCTAAATTGCCTTTTAACTTCTCTATTTTCTGGTTTAATGAGCACTTCTAGTTCTATTGCTTTGAACTATTCTGCTTTTTTCCTTTTACTTTATAGATCTTGGTAACTTTTTAGCTGCTGCTATATAATTAATCTCTCTCTTTTTGTATCTATTAGCTAGCTTAGATATATTAAGTCTGCTTTATTTATTCTAGTACTACTTTTTTGTAACTATGTATCTATGAGCTTTCTTATTTTGATTTTATATTTGAACATTGTCTATAAATTATCTTCTGTTCTTATATTTATATTAAGCTTTCTTGCTTTTAGCAATATCAGACAAGCTAAGTTACTTTTTCAACCTTCTATATTTTTTAACATCTTTTCTATTTTTTATATATCTTCTGTTAAACCTGCTCTCTGGTACTCTTGTGTTATTCTTAATTTTGTTAATTGTCTAAGACTATTTTGTCTGTATAATCTTGCTAATAGGCTACTTATTTGTTTTGTTGTTAATTTTTGTTGTAGTGTTCTGCAGCTTCTAAGATCTTTGTATTCCATTACACAGTTTTTTAGTATTCTTTGTAGGTTGCTCTTTTGCTTTGCTAAACCTATTATTAGTTGATGTACTTCATTTATACTTCTTTTTAACATTTTTGTTAGCTGTAATATATAATTTAATTTTGTATTATTACTATATTGTTTATATATGCAATCTGACTTATTGTTATCTTTTTGTATCTAAGATTTCTTATTATTTAGCTGATTATTTCTTTAGCTTTTTTTTTTACTAACACTTCACTTATTTTGTTATTTAGCTATATTTCTAGTAAGTGAACTATCTTGTTCTTTGCTTCTTTTGTTATTTTGCTTCCTCCAAAAATCATTTCTCATTTCTCTTTTTTTACTTTTGTATTTATTATCAACAACTTTGATTTGGATTCATTTATTTCTATGTTGTTCATTTTAAAAAATTTTTCTGCTATTTTGAATATCTTTATTAACTGTTTTTTACTATTTGCAATTCATATTGTGTTATCTGCATATGCAATGGCTACTTGGCAGTACTTTGTGATGTTACTGTACTGCATTCCTCTTTTGATCTGTTGTTCTATTATATATCCTAAATTTTTATCTTCTTGTATTCTCTTTAACAGTAAATCATAGAAAAGTCATCATATTAATAGAAATATTACTTCTTTTTGATTTATGCTATCTTTTGCTGTTATTTCTTCTGTTAGACTATGAGCTGTAATAATTTTTAGTTGTCTTTTATGAAACAAATTCAAAATGTATTTTATTGTTCTTTTAGGCACTTTAACTTTTCACAATGCTAGTTCTAGACTCTTAAGTGAAACTAAGTCAAATGCTTTTTTTATATTTTGCAGAAATATTCATGCTTCTTTACTTTTTTCTTTTACTTTTTTTATTATCATATTGAGAATATATACTGATTGTTCTGTTAAGTTGTCTGGAAGGCCTGCATAATTTTATCTTTTGAGTATTTTTTTTTCTGTAAATACTTTGGCAAGCCTTTTTGTTACCATCTTTGTTACAACTTTCTCAAATGTTTCTACATATTAATGCTATTGGTTATATGTTGTTTAAATTATATCTCCACTTAACATCTTTAGGTATTAGATAAACTTGTGCTATATTTCATTTTATTAATATCTTCTCTTCTTCTAGATATAGGTCTACAAAGCCTCTAAATACTTCTTGTGTTTTCTTTTCTGCTCACTTTATTAGGATATAACTTATATTTGATATGCCTAAAGTTGTCTCTGTCTTTAGTTTTTTTAATATTTCTTCCTATTCATTTTTCTTAATTTCTCTTTCAACTTTTGTGTATCATTTCTCTTTAATATTTTCTTATAATTTATATATTTCTTTCTACTTTTTTAACATCTCTTCTAATTTTGTATTTCTTTTTTTAAATTGTTTTTTGTAATGTTCTGTTACTTCTACTCTGGCATCTTTTGAACTTGTTAGCAGACTTGTTTTTCTTTCTGTTTGTTTAATAAACCTGTCAAATACTATTTTCTTATAAAGTCTATTCAAGAGACTCACTATTATCTTTTTTTGATCTGTTTTGATTATTTCATATTTTTTATTTATATTTTCTTTTATTTGTTTTCTTTGTATTTGCTCTCAGTTCTTCTTTTTCCTTTTTAATAATAGCTTTCTTTAACCTTTTATATCTTTTATCTATAGTTTTGATCATTGTCTTTATAGTTTTGGCAGTTTTGCACTAATTTTCTTGCCTAGTATTCTTAATTGTTTATTCACTTCACTTCTTTCTTTTTCTATTACTGCTTGTATTTTTTTAGCTTTTGCATGTTTGATTAATTTTTATAACTTGACAATGCTTTCTTCTTGTTGCTGTTCTTTTTGACTTTTTTTTCTGTTAGTTATTGTATTAAATACTTTTTTCTTAGGTATATGTTTATTTGCTACTATAATAATAGCTTTCTCTATTATATCTTATATATTGTTTATCCTCTCTGCTTTTCTCTTCTTAATTTGTTCTTTCTTGTGAATGTTTTTTAAAACCTTTTTTATTTCTAACCGATTCTGCAACTCTTGTGCATAATTTTTCCAATCTTCTAATTTTGCTTAATCATATAGATATACTGTTCTTAACTACCTTTTTCTTATAATCTCTGCCTTGCTTTTAACTGCTACATATATTTGATCTATATTTCTGCTATTACTATCTTGTGGTCACTTTTTGTAATTTCTTCTATCTCTTTGATTTCTGCCTTTTGTAGACCTAAAACTAACCTATTTAATATCTATATATAGTCAATTTTTGTTGCTGCTTCTCTATTTGATCATGTGTATTGTTAACCTATTGGATTCAGAGCTCTATATATGTCTCTAAAGTCTTGTTTCTTTATTCAATTAAAGATTGGCAGTCTTTTGTAGTTTGTTGTTTGCAGATATTGTCTGTTTAGAATATTGTTTACTATATGATTAAAATCACCTATTATAATAATTTGTATTTGTTTCTTTCTCTTTAAGATCATTTTTACAATTTTTTGTTGAATGTTTCTTCCTACTACCTTATTATTTGGTAGTATATATACTGTGATTGCAACTAATTCTAATTGTTTGAAGTATAGTGTAATCTCTATTATATATTCACTTATTTTTTTAACTGCATCTATATGCTTTTTCTATTGTTTATCAATTATAATTCCAATTTCTAAGCCTTTTTTCTTATTTTCAGTTGCATTTGTTTAAAACTCTATGTATCTTCTGTTTGCTATATATGTTAAGAACTTTTCTTCTCTTTCTGTAAAGTTTGTCTCTGTAATTCCTATTATTGCAATTTTCTCTTTTTCTGCTTAGCTGAGTAGATTTTCTAATTTCCAACCCTTGGTTTTGAGTCTATTAACATTATGACATTCTAGCTTTATTTTTTTTTTTTTCTTTTTACTTTTTTTTAAGCAATTTCTATTCTATTTCTATACTTTTAACTCTTCTTTTCTCTCTACTATTTATGCTTTCTTTTTAACAAAAAGTTTCTTTTTCTCTTTTTTCTTTAAAAACCTTTCTCTTATTTTGCAAGAACTCTTCAATCTCCTTGTCTATATTTATTGATTCAACTATGGCAACCTTAGAAGCAGTTGAGTTGTTTTATCAAATTCTTCCCTTTGTCCTTCTCTAGTCTTTCTAGTCTTTCTAATATTAGGTCTAACATGTTTTTAATGTGTAAGGTTTTTTCTTATAGTCTCCTTTGAACAGTCTTTTTCTTTTTTGTCTTTTCTTAATCTGGGTCTTGATTTTGCATATTAATTCTTTCTTTTATTTTCTAGTATATACTTTTAGAATCTTCATCTCTTTTGGCTCTGCTCTTTTGTACTCTCTTCTTTCTATTTCTATCTTCTTCTGTATTAGAGACTTGACTAAATCTATTCTAGCTTCTTCTTCTTTTTTTCTTTATACTTTCTCTTCTTTTGTTTCTCTTTTTTCTCTATCTACTTAGTATACTTAAGAGTTACTAAACATGATCAGTCTTGATTAAACTGTTTGTATATTTTTCTTAGTTGCAAACATAATTATTATAGTTCTTCTTTGGTTTTCATTTCTGTATAGTAGAATGAAGACTGATTTTGCCTTTTTGCTTTTCAGGCTTCATAGAAGTAAAACTTTTAAGACATTTTTTAGTACTTTTGTCAACTTTGTTGTATACCTTCTCTAATCTTCTCTTGTCTTATAATCTTTTTTCCTTACTGTTACTTATACCAATTTGTTATTATTAACTGATATAGCCTATAGGATGTTTTTTTTATCTGTGCTTCCTATTTGCACTATTGCTAATCTTTGTATATTGATTTTTTAATTTCTACTATATAGGCTTCTTTAAATCTTCTGTAAATATATTCTATCTTTCTTTTGTTTATATCTGTTGATAAGTCCCATATTATTATGTAACTTCTGTTTTTATATTTCTCTTTTGTTTTCAATCAGTCTTTATATACTTTTGCATCATTCTTTTTCTATTCTTGTTTCACTTTTTCTACTTTTATTATCTTGTTTTTTCTTTGCTGACCTTCTCTGTCTTGTTTTTTATACTTCTATTTTTGGTCTTCTTTTTTCTCCTCTGGTATTATTCTGTACCAGTTACTTTCTTTTTTCTAATTCTTTATATTGCTTCTTTTTTGCTGTATTGCAGTCAAATTCTGCCTCTATTCATAAGTTTCCTCTTTAGAACACTTCCTTAATGCCTTTAATATGTTTATTGTTCTTTAGTAACCATTTGATAAAATTTGTACACTCTTCACTTGTTTCTTCTAGCATATTGTGTACTAGTATATTGGCAAATAAGCTGTTGCTTTGGCTGCAATCTCTTTTGCTTGATGCCCAGATGTTTTCTTCTAATGGTGCTTCTACTATATTAATTTCTTTTTCAATTCTCTGTTCTGTCCTTTCTTGGTTTTTTGATTCTTCTGTTATTATGATATATTCTGGTTCTTTTTTGTTTGCACTTGTGCTTTTCCTTCTGCACTCTTCTGTTTTTTTTTGCTTTTATTGAATTTGTTTTACTTTTATTTTGCTGTTATTACTAATACTTACCTTTGCTGCCTTTTCTTGCTAACTTATCTTGTCAATTTCTTGGACCCTTACTTCATATTGTTTTTTTTTCTTCTGATTTCTTTTTTGATATTTGGTTTTGTTCAACCTTTTGTATCTTTTCCATTTTTGTAGTTTTGTTACATTTCTTCTTTAGTCTGTCTTGTTCTTGTTTTAAAATAGATTCTATTATAATTGCATAGTTGCTTTGCTCTACTATATATAATTGCCTTTTTGGTTGCTCTTTCTCTGCTTTGTCTATTAATTCTCTTGTTAATCTTAATAGAGCAACTTCTTCTAAATTCTAATTTGTCAATATATTAACAATTTTATTTTTTCTACTAAGCAATATATATGTTTCACCTGCTTGTTTGGTAAACACACCATTTTGCATATTATTGATAATCTAGTATACTCTATTAATATATATTGTTATTAGACTGCTACTACATCCTTTGGTTGAATTTATATTTTTTATTTAGGTTAAGCATGTGTTTGTTTTGCTTGTCTAATACATGATTGGATTACTTGTTTGTTTACATCCTTGTGATCAAAACAGATCAGTAATACCAGATTAGTGCCAATTTTCCTTTCTAAAAAAGCAAAATTTTCAATTTTCTTCAAAATTTTTTAGTTTTCTTTGCCTTTCTCATGCTGTATCTTTTGTGTTTGTCTATTTCTTTTTTTTCTTATACCTTTCTTAGATGCTTCTTCTTTTTACTTAGTTCTGCTGAAGTAGTTTAGAAGGTCACTTTTGCATAAAATTAGGGTTTTTTTTGGTTAATTTTGTATTTGGATAATCAGTAAAGAAAGTTTTTTAAGACCTGCTATTATGCAATTATACTTAACTCTTAATAATTATACTTTTAGAAGAAAAGCCAAAATGATGAGTTCTTTTTTTTCTTCAAAAGAAGAATTTGAATTATTAAAAAAACTTATTGTACTTTTTTTTTCTTTTGATAAAGCCACACAATTTTTAAGTAAATCCAAATATTCAACACTTGGTTTTATAATATTAATGTTAGAAGAACTTGTTTGTTAATTTAAATATTTAACTGAACTAAATAATAAAGCAAATTTTGTTAGAGACATGATCTTGAATAACTTAATTGAATATAAGAGAGATCCAAATAAGATTGGCATGTGCTGCTCTTTTCTTGATCTGTGATTTAAAAATTTAAATTTCTGTAATAACAATTTACTTTTTTTTTTTTTTTTTTTGGAGTTAAGGTGAGGTCATGCCTCAAGTCTGTTTATTCGAACATATTGTTACAGTTTG